>JAQQSZ010004579.1:0-14114 GCA_028646595.1 Phalanger gymnotis | reverse complement strand
GACAGGCTCATTATAATGAGACTGCCACTTTCAGGAAAGAACCATGCTACCATCATCAATGTGTATGCTCCCACCATGACAAACCCTAATGAGATCAGAGAAAAATTTTATGAAGACCTGGAGATCCTCGTAATCAATGTACTGAAAGAGGACAAGCTTGTAATTCTGGGTGACTTTAATGCAAGAGTAGGCATAAACAACCAGACATGATAGGGAGTCCTTGGGAGGAATAGAGTTGGAAACAACAGCAATGGTCGCTTACTGCTGAAGACTTGTGTGTCTCATGACCTTCTCATCACCAATACTGTCTTCCATTTGCCTAAATGCAATAAAATTTTGTGGGTGCACCCCACAGCAAACACTGGCATTTAATTGACTATGACATCGTAAGGAGAAGAGACAGAGAGGATGTAAGAGTGATGAAAGCAATGCGTGGTACAGAATGCTGGACCAATTATAGTCTTATTCTCTCCCAGCTTAATATTCACTTTCAAGCAAAAGTAGCAGCCCCAAGGCAAGACAACTCTCAGAAGACTCAATGTCAACGGATTAGACCACTTCTCTGAGCATGAACAGTTTCTTGCTAACTTGGGGGAAAAGCTGAGCCAACACATGATTGGCAATAGTGGAAAAGAAAAGGAGTAGGAAACTCCTAGAGATTTGGTGTACATTGCATTTACTCATTTCAGCCAGAACACTTACTAACATCAATATTGGTTTGATTAAAATGATGGGAAAATTTAAAAGCTGCTAAACAAAAATTGAGAACTCCACAGGGTTTACCAGCAGGATAGTTCACAGTGACTTGTCCAGGGTCATACACCTAGTAAATGTCAGAGATGAGATTGGAATAGGAGAATTTCTGACCCTGAGGCTATTATTATTATTAGCATTGTCATTATTACACTTTAGAATTGATATCAAAGCATCTTCCTCACAACAACCCTGTGAGATAGGTATCATTATTGAACTCATTTTATAGATAAAGAAACTGAGGCTAAACTTATACATTTAACTCACTTAAATAGTAAAGTTGTCATAAAACTAGTAAATTGCAGGGTCAAGACATGGAAGTAACTCACTTAAGTCACTTAACCAATAAAGCTAAGTCATGCAACTGGTAAATGGTAGAACCAGAAGGTGGAATGAGAGGATTTAGGTTCAAATCTAGTCATCTTTTCATTGTGCCACAGCTGCTTCCTTGTTAACTAAAGGGTAGGGATTATAATTTCTCATCTGATAATGTAATCATGCCTAGCACAGGACTGGATGCAAAATAGGAGCTTAATATATGTGTGATTGATTGATATCAAAGATGTTGTAAGAGAACATCTAGCAACTATAACCACCTTAAACTAGGGATGAGCACATGTTCCAGATTCGAACAGATGCTCTCTATTCAAATATGATTTCCTTAGAAAAATGATGTTCAGCTGAGGGAACATCTGATATGATTACGAGAGTGAGGATGAAGGGCCTTTATCAAGGAAAATTCCTGACACTAAGTTCAGGAGAGTTTTGCTATAATAGTACTATACATGGTCCTTGCTTTCCTGATGTCAATTTTTATCACTCCCCCCAACTTCTTTCTTTAGAACATGTAATTCTGATGCTAATAAGAAATGTCATGGGGAACCTCTAAAGCAACTTCTATATCTTAGGAGAGATGAAATCCAACTGGCACCAGTCATTACTTAAGTAGCAGTCAGTCTGATTGAGGTGGAGATGAAGTGCAGGGCCAGGATAGCTTAGGTGTGGTCAAACAGATCAAGATCTGAACAGGATAGGGGAATCATTTGCAAGACAAAGGCAAAAGGATTAGTTATGAATAGAAACTAGGGCAGAAATTAAGGGGCCCCAAGGATGGATCATGGCAGAAGTCTGAATTGTGCCAGAGGAAGCAGGACAGGCATAACTAGGGACTAAGGTCAGCACCAGGGAGAGTTCCCAAAGAAGCTTATTGTTTCTAACAGGTGTCAGAAATTGTGTGTGTGTGTGTGTGTGTGTGTGTGTGTGTGTGTGTGTATGCATGCACTTGTACGCTCATGAGCGCGCATTTTAAACTCAAGAAACTCAAGTCACTGACCCTGGAATCCAGTTTCATATAAACCAGGTCTTGACCTCCAGGACATCCAGCATGACAAAGCAGAAAGAATTAGAAGTTAAGAGATCTGGGTTCTAGTCCTGGCTCTGCCATTTATTAGTTATGTAATCTTAAGTACTTCTCCTTTGTGGAGCTCAATTTCTTCATCTATAAAATAAAAGTGTTGGCCTCACACCACACCCACAGTCCTTCATAAATGTTTACATGACCTTAATATAAAAGATAATCCTATTTCTTAAAAAATTAGAAGAGAAACAGATCATGTACCTCTCATGGCTATGAGTTAAGAGATGTATTGTTAACCAAACAAGAGACAGAGGCAATTACAAAACATAAAATAGATAACTTTAATTACTTGAAACTGAAAAGCTTCCACATAGACAACATTAATGCATCTAGGAGAAGAAGGAAAGTTGTTGAGTGGGAAAATTCTTCATATCAGATTTCTCTGAAAAGGGTTTGGTATCCAAGATATAAAAACAATTAATAAATATTTATGACTAATAGCCATTTCACTAATAGGTAAATGGTCAAAAGATATGAATGAATAACTCTCAAAAAGCTGGAAAGTATTCACAGCCACAAGAAAAAAAATGTTTCAAAACACTAACAATAAGAGAAACACAAATCAAAACAGCTCTGAGGTTTCACCTCGCACCCTGCAAATTGGCAAAAAAAAAAAAGAGTGAAAAATGGCAACGGTCAGTGTTAGAGGGGATATAGGAAGGTAAAAGCACACTAATACATTGTTGGTAGAGTTATAAATTATACAACCATTTTGGAAAACAATTTGGAATTATGTAAATAAAGTGACTAAAATATCTATGTATTTTGAACTCCATTATTGGGCTTATACTCCAAGAAAGCCATCAAGAAGAAAAAAAGTCCATATGTACTCCAAAATATTTATAGCGGCACTTTTTGTGATAGCTAAGAATTGGAAACAAAATGGGATGCCTACAATTTGGGGAATGGCTAAACAAAGAGTGGTATACTAATGTAATAAGCTCTAAAGAATGATGTTGGTGATGAATACAGAGAAGCATGGGAAGATTTATATGAACTGATATAAAATGAAGCATAGCTAAGGCAATTATATACACAGTTACTACAACAATTTAAGTGGAAAGAATGACAAACTCCAAATTAAAATTAAATGCAACAAAATTATAAAAATCTAGTGGGACTTGAAGAAATATGAGAAGACACCCCCAACCTATCCTTTTTCCATGAAGCCTTCCCCGTTGTCCTCAGCCAATAATGCATGTCTCCCTCAGATTTCATGTAGCCCTTGACTGGGCCCCTCTGAAAGCAGGTCATTGGTCTGAATTCCCTGATGAACCTGAAAACATGGGCTGTGGCTTATCTAAGCTTAGCACCTTTTGTCCAGTGCCTAGAAAAATGCCATGCATATTACAGACACTTAATAAATGTTTGTTGTGTTTGTATTTGTTAGGGATAACAGGTCCACAGATGTCACACACTGCCCATGTTTTTGGACTTTCTCGAAGTATCAATCAACTGTGTTGACTTTTTCTCCCTTTTTAAAAAAAATACTATTTGTCATATGAGATAACTCTCTGGAATGGGAAGTTGGGGGAGGGACACATGGGATATCATCATGATGTAAGAAACACGAAACCTCAATAAACATTTTTTAAAAGAAAAAATGAAATGAAGGTGCTGTACTATATAATCTCTAAGATTCCTTGTAGCTTTAAATTCTTATTCTTTTATGAGCCCTTTCTTGTATTCAGTGAGGATAATTTAATTCCAGTCTTGCTTTTGTTACTTATTAATGCTAGTCTCTTAATTAGACTCCTAGCTTCCAGCTCTGCCACCTCTCCAATCCATGCTCCAATAATATTCTCAAAGTAGAAGTTTGTCAGTGTTCTTCTCAAGAACTTTCCAGTGGCTCCCTATTGCTCTCAGGAAAAAGAACAAGTGCCTCCTCTTGGCGTTTAAAGACATTCAGAATCTAACTCTGAATTACATTTCCAGGGTCCTTGCACATTGCTTTCCTTTGCACATTACTTCCAGGCAAGCTGGACATGACACACCATCTCTTTCCTCTGAGTCTTTGTATAGGATATTCTCCTATACCTTCAATGTACTCCCTCCTCACTTCCACCCCTTAGACTCACTAGCTTCCTCCAAGGTTCAAATCAGAAACCATCACTCATGAGGAACCTTTCCTGAACTCCCTAAATACTATTTCTCCTCACGCTATCTTGTATGTGCCCATCTGTTTACATGTTGTGTCCCTCCCCTCACCTCAACAACAGAACATAAGTTTCTTGAGGATGAGTTCCTTTTTTATCATCTTTATATTCCTCGTACCTAACATAGTGCCTTCCGAATAACGATCTTAAGTAAATTGGATTGGATTAGCCCTTTGGCAAGTAATTTAACCTTTCTGAGTTTCAATTTTCTCATCTAGAAGATAATACTCCCTGTCCTGCCTTCCTCACAGGATTACTGTGAGCATCCAATGAGAGAACAGATATGAAAGGGTTTAGTAAATTTTAAAACACTGTACATATAAAGGGTTAAGAAGGAAGAAAGACCTGAGTTCAAATGTGGCATCAATTACTGTGAGTAAATCATTTAGCTTCTCTCAGCCTCAGTTTCCTCAACTGTAAAATGGGTAAAATAATAGCACCTGCCTGCCAAGGCTGTTGTAAGATATTTTTAAGTGCCTAGCACAGTGCCTGGCACATAGTAGGTGTTATATAAATGCTTGGTTTTTTTTAATCATTAATAAAGGTTGGATCCTCATCCTTGCTGAAGCTCTCTTTGTACATAATGATGGAAGAAATACATATTTTGAGTAGATTTAGGGCTTTTCTAAGGAGCTCTATCTGCTAAGAACTAAGAAGAAAGTCTGTCACTCTCAGTTATGTTTGTTTTATGCTCTAGGTGCCCTTTGTGCCATTACCTCTACTCTGGCATGCCATCTTCCTATGCAGAGAATATAATGGAGTAAAAGTATTTAGCATTCAAATTAGTTGTACAATATACATGGCCTGATCTACCTTCTCATCCCAGATCCCCAGTGTTAGGTGACTGAATGAGCAAAGACACTAGAACTCAGAAATCAACACAGCCTCTTCCTCCATCCCGCCCCCAAACTCACTCAACCAGAGTCCCTGTACTGCCTTACATATGGAGATATTGTCTTAATGTTCTCTCTCTCTCTCTCTCTCTCTCTCTCTCTCTCTCTCTCTCTCTCTCCCTCTCTCTTCCCCCCCCCCCACTCCATCCTCCAATTCCTGGTACTTAACTTACTCTATCCTCTTGTGAACACAATCACTCTGCTCCAACTCCTACTATCAATCCTTTTATCAGTAATTGGTATGATTGACTCCTCCCACACAAAGAGCAAGCTTATCTAGACACACCTAACACCAGTATCAGGGTTACATACTGATGGTTTGTAAATAGTCTTGTGGATAACTTACAGGTAGCTCTAGATAAATAACTATATTTCCTTTGGGCAGAGCTCTGGACTGAAAGTTAAAAGATCTGTATTCTGATCCCAACTCTGCCATTTACTATCTTCCTCCCTGTTGGCATCAATGTCTTCATTGATAAAATGCGATTCTTGTACTATATGACCTCTAAGGTCTCTCACAGCTCTAAATCCAGAGTCCAGACCCACAACCCAGGGCTGCAGCCCACAGCCTGACAGATAGGCTCTTGATCTGTGTCTTGATAGTAAAAGCCCCTAAAATAATCAGCATGAATGGTACAGATGATGGAACCAGTGCTGAGAGCACATTGTCATCGAGCTGAGTCTTAACTACTCCAGTGTCAACCACTGGCTTTCAAATTATAGGGTTGGTCACTTTTGACATAGAGCCAAAGGTATAGACTGAGCTGTATCTCACTAGTTCCTCTTAAGCCCTAATTGTTCTGGTATTCCAGACTGGTGTTCAGGAAAGCCTCACTGTCCCTGGGTGTGTGCCAGGGAGAAGAAGGAGGGCAGGAAGGGAGGAAGGAGATATGGGTTTGTTTATGAGGCATTATTTACTACCGAACGATAGCAACAACACTTATTAAAGTGTTCACTCTCCTTTCCTCTCCCTCTCCCTCTCTCTCTCTCTCCTCCCCCTTCTCTCTCCTTCTGTTCTTTCCCCTTTCCCATTTGCTCTATTTCTCTTTGCCTCCTCTCCATGCCTTCCTTATCTTTCCTTATTCTTATTCTCTGGCCCTCCTTCATCCCTCTTTCTATGGCCATATCTCTCTGAGTCTCTGTCTTTGCCTCTCTCATTCCGTCTTCCTACCTCCCCCTCTTACTATTGCTCTCCGTTTCTACCTCTCAGGCTGTGTGTCTGTTTATGTCTATCCATCTGTCTCCTGCTTTATGTAGGTTTCTGTTTCAGTATTCTATTCTTCTCTTCTCTCTGTCTGTCTCTCTTTGTCTCCTCCTCTATCCCTCCTTCTCTCCTTCTTTCTTGGCCTTTCAGTGGGATTTTATGATAAGGCAGACTCATTTATCTCCCAAGTGCTGAAGGGGGGAAAATGGAGGAAAGTACAAATGAGAATCCTGATTAAGAGTCAGAGGGAAAAGAGACACTCTTACTCTAAATTAGAGGGAAGGAACCAGCAATGAAAAGAAGTGGTGAATCCACTGATTTGTTTCTTGGAGGCATCCTGTGAGTTGTTAGCTCATGCTAGGCATTGCAGAGCTATGTTAAAGAGTCCGACCCATCAAACACCTCCACAACCTTTCTATTTTTTTCCCAATCCATCACAGTCAAAATCCTGTCCTGAGCTAGTTCAAGGAGAGTTCATGCCCTTGGATGTTACCTAAAAGGGAAGCTTGGGACAAGGAAGTTTTAAAATAGAGCTACCTATGGTGGCTCTTCTTAAGCCACTCTCACATTCATGACACTCAAGGATGAATCAAGTATCTATCTCACTCCAAAAGTCATGAACAGACATTGAACTGAATCTCCTCTGACCAAACCAGAACAAACCATGTAATATCATAGTAAAGCAAAAGGCGTTTACTTTTAAAAAAATGAAAGGCCCATTTCTCAAACTATCACCTCCTAAGCCTCCAGGGAATAGAGGTTTTGATCCCACCCGAGATCTACTCTTATATGTTCTTAGGATGTTGGGACAATGGGTAAGGAATTCAGATGGGTAGGTTTACTCATGTACTTGATGTTGGGGTGCTAAGGAAGAATACCTGCAAACTGTTCCAGTCCTGCAAGCTCCTTCTGCCTCTGAGCAGTAGTCATGTTATGTCCTCAGGCATAAGTGCTCGAAATGTCAGGACCAGCTCTGCTCCAAGTACTCAGATTCTACCTTATTCTCTGGCTGCATCTCTCTATACTGAGGATCCCCAAAGCCTCCCGTTACCATTAGCTCCATTGTTAGCAAGTCACAGATAAGGGAAAATACTTCATGGTGCCAGAACCAGTATTAACTAGAGGCAGCAACCCTATAGCTTTTCCTCTCTTTTTAGATCTGCTGACCTTGTCTCTAGACCAGGTCTTATCCCATACTGAAGATATCTCTCCTCCTTTCAAAATGGGTACACTGAGAGTTGCTGAGCTCCACACAGACTTAGAGGAAATTCAGCTTCCAAAAGGAGAAATAATTCAAGAAAAAAATATCTAAAGCAGTTGAAAAACAATTCTTTCTCTATTCAGTAGGATCAATTCCAGAAATGAGTGTGTTCTTTCTCATCAAAGGTTGAGGTCAGGCAGGGTTTTCCTTGAGCAAAATGGCAATGTCTTGGCAAAGACTTGAAGAAAAATTCCATTCCATTCAATTCAATATATTTATTGAGTTCCTACGTGCCAGGTACCATACTAGGCACTGAGGATACAAAAACAAAATGATGAAGTCACTGTCTTCCTTCCTCTCAGTAGCCCAGGACTGTCATATGCCCCTGTTAACCCCAAACTTTCTTAACTGTGAGGAAAACATCTGATAAGCTCACTCTCACTAAAGCATTAAGGCTCTAAGAGGCAAATAGCTTCCATGCGCTCACAACTGGTCTGTTATTTGCAAGGCTCTGAGATAGGTACTCTGGGAAATACAAAGACTTGTACTTTTTCCTGCTTTCAGCCTCTTAGAAGCTTTCCCTTCAAAGTCTGTATTAAGAGCTACCTCCTTCATAAAGCCATCCCTCAATACCTCCAGTTGTTCATACCTCTCCTTCCTTAGTTTTCCTTGCACTATATTTATTTGCCTGTATGTTATATCCCCCCAACAGAATTTAAGCTCCCATGAGGGCAGAGACTATGGCTGGCTTGTGTTCTGTGTAGTAGGGGAACAAGACATGGCACATAGTAGGCTTATAGCGAATGTTTGTGGATTGATCCCAGGATACTGTCTAATCTGTTTGGGGCTTTTTATTAATCCCCAGAAATAATGACCACCCTCCTCACTGGACCTATGTCTGAACACTCCAAGAACAGGGGAAAAAATTCCACAGGAAGTCCTCTGACATCCAACATGATGAGGATGATTTATGGGCTCTCTAGACACTCAGGCAGTCTTCACTCTCCCAGCCCAGGTGGTCTTTTCCAGGTAATTGCTTTCCTATCTATTTGGATAGAAGGACTTGGTGGGCCGGGGTTGGCCTCTGGTTCCCACAATAAGGGGTAGAAAATTGGATAGGTACTTCATGCCCACTCCAATTGAAAGGGTACAGCTAAGGGCACCTCATGGGTGGTCATAGGGGTACTTTTCAATGCAGAGAAGATGTTTTGGCAAAAATCCGCACTTGAGTTATTGTCTCCTTACCATTAGACTGACCTCTGTGGCTAGAGTTATGTCCTGCTAAAAACAAGGCCTTGCATATTAGGTACTCCATAAATGTCTCTAGATTTCTTGTAATTTATGCTCTTAGCAAAGTCATTGTTACTAAATGAACACTGCTAAAGAAAATCAATTATTAGCACTTTAGAATAGGTGGTACAGTGGATAGAGCACTGAGGAAGACTCATCTTTGTGAGTTCAAATCTAGCCTCAGACACTTATTACCTGTGTGACCCTGGGCAAATCACTCCACCCTGTTTGCCTCTGTTTCCTCATCTGTAAAATGAGCTGAAGAAGGCAATGGCAAACCACTCCAGTATCTTTGCTAAGAAACCTGAAAATGGGGTCATGGAGAGTCAAGCATGACTGAATAGATCTGAACAACAACAATTCTGCCCTGATCAGATCCCATTTGGCATTTACTCAGGAAGGGTGACCAAAATGGTAAGAGCACTGGAAACCATGCCCTATGAAGTTTGTGAAAAGAGATGACATTGAGCCTAGAAAAGATAAGACATAGGAAGGAAATTGACCCTGAGGGCTCTCATATTTTTTCCCTCCCCTCTCCCAGTAGAATATAAGTTCTTTGAGGGAAGGGACTGTCTTATATTTGTATTCTGAATACCTTTCAAGATTGCCAAGAGAAACACCTCCCCACTCCATCCCCTAATCCCTCATCTCATTTCCCCCCACCCAGATAAGCTCCAAAGTAACAGAACTGAATGTCCAACACAAAGAGAATGTGAGTTTTTCACCAGGTCACTGAAGTAAAGACCTTTATATCAAAGTTATGCACAGAATACCTTGTGATTGGAGTCAGGACCTAAATTTCCCTCTCTCCAAAAGGATTCTTCCCCCTAGGAGCATAATAAGCATTTTATAAATGCTGCTTGATTGCTTCCTTGTTTTCCCTGACTGTAGAGGGCAGAACTAGGAACAGTGAGCAGTAGCAGGAGGAGATAACTTGCAGTTAAATATAAGGAAAGACTTCTCATAATCAGAATTGTCCAACAAGTACTTAAGGAGATAACTCCCCATTAGTTGAAGGGTCCAAGCAGAGACTAGGAGACCACTTTCCTCAATAATAGGATAATAAGTTTAGAGGTAGAAGAAACTGACTTGGGCTTCTAGTTCAACCATCTCATTTCACAGATGAAGAAACTGAGGTCAAAAGCAGTGAAATGACTTGCCAGTCATCCAGGTGGTGAACAGGGTTTGAACCCAGATCCTCAAACTTGAAATCTAATATTTTTCTCCTTCTACCATACCACCTTCCTAATGATGTAGGTGTTCACACTTCAGGTAGGGGTTGGGCTAAACCATCTCTGATGTTCCCTCTAAACTCTAAGATTCTATAATTATACCTCTCATAGATAAGCCCCTCCCTGCATCCAGCTCTTTGTTCAAGTAATTAGAAGCAATAGTAGACCACTTCTGCCCTCCCCTCCTGTAGCCCCACTTGGGCTATCTTGGGCTATCATCCATACCCAGAGACCTCACCCCTATACAAAGACACTATTATCTTAGGAATTTGCCGGACTCTGCTAAACAGTAAGAAAAGCTGAGGAAGAGGGGCTGAGGGTCCTAATTCCCATTCTCTCTCCTAGGTTTCATACCCTTGAGGAGATGAAGTTTCAGAGCCAAACCCTGGTCTTAGCACTGGCAAAACAAAAGGCTTGCTTGGCCTATGACAACTTGAGATGCAATTAAACATGCTGGCCTCTATCCAGCAAGCAAGAGATCCACCAGGCCCAGATTTACTGGTGCAGGGGACATCACTGAGTACAAAGAATCAGGCTGCTGACAATGGCAGGCAGGTGGGGAGTGGGGGAAAGGAGAGAGCAGGATATGTGTATTTAAGTCCTTATCAGAGATTACCATACCCACACCCACCCACCCCTCCAGTTAAGAAATGAGGAATTATTGCAATATTTTGGGAAAACTGTGATTTTATCATGGGGGTGCTCCATGCAGATGACAACCCCTCCAATGCCCTAAGAGATGACACTCATGAGGGATCATGGCCAAAATAAACATCACTGAGTGACCAATTTTCTGGGGACACGTTGCTCTTCACTGACCTAGGCTGATATTTGCAGAGCAGACACAGTTCATTGCTGTGCCCAGTCTCAAAGTCTTTCCATCTCCTTAGGACTTGGCAGAGACTGTGCCTCCCCCGGAGTAGCCTTCAAGGACCCAAGGTTACTGCTACCCTGGGATGAGGCTTCAAAGGAGAATTTTAAAGGAGGTTAAGAAAGTATTTAAGAGAGGCAGTTCTTGGCTGAGAGCAGGTCAAAAAGCCAGGAAAGCCTAGGATGAAGCCCCATCTCAGACACATTCTGGCCACATGAGAACAAATCAGTTAACCTCTCAAGTCTCAAGACAACCCTCTAAGACTAGGAATTGCAGAGAAGGTGTCAGCCTGCATTGGTACAAGGAGTTCTTTCCACCAATATGTCTAATCTGAAAGAGGAAACTGGCAATAGCAAATTATTATTCATAATACTTTAGACTAAGCTTTGTATTTACCAAGGTTCTTTGGCAGCTATGATCACACTTGATCCATACAACATCCTAGAAGCTGAGTAGCACAGATATTGCCATTCCCATTGCAAAGGTAAGAAAATCGAGTCTCAGAGAGCTCAAGTCACTTGCTCCAAGATCACACAGCTAATACTATGAGATGGAGGAGATCTCCTGTCTCCTTGTTCTCTTCCCAGCATACTCTGCTCCGGTACGAGGGCTGTTGTTAATCTTTACTTTGGGGATTTAATGTGGTCCAATTTCACCTTTTGAAACAGGTATGTTTTTTTCAAAACAAGGTCAAATTTACATTTGAGTGTTTATTTTTAAGCTTTCATATGTAAGTAACACACTTCTAATATGTTGGTCATTAGACTGAGATTATAAGTCTGAATTTTAACCGCAGCTCATCCACTCACTTGCTTTGTGGCCTTGGGGAGTCTACTAACCTCTCTGTGTTTCCTGCTTCCCATATGTAAGATGGGGAGAGTAATTCTCAGCCCTTCCCAAACAAGAATTGGGAGGGCAGCTCCCTGGATCGGGATCTGTGGTCATGGGCTATGAATTTCACCAGAGCCTGACGACCACCATAACTCTCCTACAAAACTAGTCCCTCCTTCCTAGCTCCCGTCCACTGGGCACAGGCAATTATTTCACCTCAACATACAGCTAGTAATAATGAAGTTGGACTCGTTCTGAGTACATTTAATTATATTTAATTATGCAACACTTCCACTGTCAGCCTGGGCAAGATGTACGCCCTGCCTCTGACCCCACTATTGGCAGGATTCCAGATTTATGCCCCAAGGGATCTTTCTAGCCATTCTTCATGGAGTTTGCTCTTCTCCTATGGGAAAAGGTTCCCTCTGAAGAAAGAGAGATTGTAGTCCTGCCTCAATGCCAAAGCAATCTGTGGGTGGCCATGAGAAAAATGCTCACTTTTGTTACCTAGCTAAAATTCCTCCTCTTTGTGACTGACATTCAGCCCCAAAACTTTAGAATTTTTTGAGGAGCAGAGGAGTACAAGATCATGAAGAGCTGAGGAACAGGGACAAGAGGAAAACCCAAGTCTGCCCCCCCTGGTAATCCTGAGAGGATGCAAGGTCTTCAGATAAGTTAAGAGAGGGTCCCATCCCTTTTCCCTGTCAGCATCACCAACCCATAGGCTCAAGATAGGCCCAGAGAAAATACCAATTGATACATAGCTGAACAGTTGTAAAATGGAAACTTCAGCTGAGATGACCTCATTGCTGCTTGGGCATTCTTGTTCTTTGTGTAGCACAGAAACACTTGTGGGTGTAACCGTCCCAAGATCAATGTCTGTGACCCCTTATGGTGAAAACTCCACAATCATCCACTTCTGCAAGAAGCTGTGGTATAAAGACTCATTAACTCAGAGGCCTCTATGGACTGGACCCAATGTTCCATCCCAGAGTCCCCCAGAACGTCATTGTCTAATGAACCCTAGAAACCACAGAATGTGAAAGCCAGCAGAGATGTCAGAGCTGATCTAGTCTGCTTTTGCCTTTTACAGAGGAAGAAACCATAAAATGGGAAGAGGAATTTCTAGCTCTCTCAAAATTCAAGTTCTATAACAGGGAACTATAAAAATTCACAGAAGCTTGACAACCACTGTTACCCTCCTAAAGAAACTATAACCCTCCAAGTGGTGGGCTTTATGCTAATTGGATTTCTAAAATTTCTCAATCTAACAAGATCAAACACATAGGATAATTTTTGAATGGGGCCAGGGAAGGATCATTCTTTTCCTCCATGAAGAAACAGTGACCAGAAGTTAGGAAATAATTCTGGAATAATCCAATGTCTTTTGTAGTTTTCAAGAGAGTCAGAAAGGTATATCCCAGGGTGTTGAGTGCAAAATCTGTATTTTCTAACAGTCTTCTCCTAGACTTTTGAAACATATGATTCTTCTCTTAGCAGACAGGGATATTGACATCTGCATAGTCAATCTAATTGAAAATGCATCTCCAATTAGCTGGGTTTGGTTTTTTTTCCCCTTAAAGAATTGCTTTTCCTCATCTATCGATCTTTAGTCCTGAGGTCTTCCTTCTTTAATTGTATCAGATCCCATCAGTTAGAGAAACGGAATGCCAAGCATGTCATTTGCCAACAGTGATATGACTCACTCTCTGAATTTCTCTCTGGTTGAGATAATACACAAAGGCTTACTGTGATAGATGATCCTTTAGGGAAGACAATTTTTTAGAACCTTGGTGTTTGTGCTGTTTTCCAACAGTCTCCAAATTTTTAGAATCCATGAACGGAATATGGAGACTGGTGTCTGGCTACGCCCTAAAACTCTGTGGAGGCTCTGAATGAAATGGATTTCTATAAGGAGCACGGGCAGACTGTGGTTTCTCAATAAAGAGGTTAGTCCATCAGGCCAGGCCAGCATCCTTGTTCAAATGCTTTAGGAGCCTGCCCAGCTGGAGACACTGATCAGACAGGGGAATGTGGTCACCTTGAGTCATCTCCCCCCTCTAAGAACAATTTTCTAAATGGTTTTGTATAGTCCCCATATCCAAGGTCAGTCACCCATGGATGCCCAGAGAGGCATGCCTGGCATGGGAGAATTTGTAGGGGGATATAGGGTGACCCAGAGCCCTGCTGGGTTTAATGTTGCATTATCAGAAAAAGCCAATTGCATTTTTTTAAAAAAAGCATACATACACACAACTCAAAATTG
>JAQQSZ010004578.1:0-14115 GCA_028646595.1 Phalanger gymnotis | reverse complement strand
CTACTAGGTGGGTGCAAAGCAGTTCACTAGCCACAGGAAATGCCAGGACAAAAATAAAACAAGCCCTGACATCAAGGCACTTTAGTAAGCATATAAGTAAGAAAATACTTCACCTTCTTACTCCCTGGACATTTCTTCTCCGGTAGCTTTGCCATATGGACTAGAGACCATGCCCTGAGGGATTTAAACATTTCATCTCTGGAACTAGTGCCCCGGTGCTTCCCAGTCCAGATGTGTAGATGCGAAACCTTATATCACCCAATATTTCAGACCCGCTTGACTCCAGCCATCCTTCCCTTTATTCCATGGCCAGCCTTTGGCAAGCTGCCTTGCCGCTGTATGGGCATGCTCCACGTAAACCCCACCCCCACCACCCCCACACACATACTTTCCAGTTCTGGGACTATAATCACATCAATATTACTAATGTTACTGAAAAGAACATGTCGATCAACTCCCTTATGGTTCCCCTCACCATGGCTGTAACTTTCAAAAAAAATGCCCCTCCATGAGCAACCAGGTTTTCCCTTTCCTAGTTGCCTTCCACGGGATATTTTATAGCTTCTCGGTGTCATTTCCCCATTTTTCGTGAGGCAGCTGGGCAGCACAGTGGGTAGAATGCCAGGCCTAGAGTTAGGAAGACCCAAACGTTCAAATGCCGCCTCAGACACTGTGACCCTGGGCAAGTCATTTAACCCTGTTTGCCTCAGTTTGCTCATCTGTTAAAGAAACTGGAAAAGGAAATGGCAAACCACTCTAGTACCTCTCTCAAAAAAACCCCAAATGGGGTCACAGAGAGTCAGACATAAATGAAACGACTCGACGACACTGAATGATCTTATAAAAAAAATGGACGTAATGATATCTGTAATCTCTACCTCATAGGATTATTGTGATAAATGAAATAATCTTGAAGTGTTACACACATAATATAAACTATTGTTATTAGTGAAGTTTCATTGGGAGGAAAAAACAGAAACTTAAGTTTCCAGTCAGTCGATGACTCATACCATCCCTCCCTCCCTTCGATGGCCCAACTTTCATCCAAGAATCATACATTTGTAAAGATGAAAAAATAAATATGGAAGATATTACGCACCCCTGACAGGCTGAATAATAATGATAATGCACGATGATGATGATGATGATGATGATGATAACATTTATATAGTGCTTTCAGGTTTGCAAAGTGCTTTACGTGTTGTCCCACTTGATCATCACAACAGCTCTGGTGAGTAGATACTATTATTCTAACAATTTGCAGATGAGGAAACTGAGGCTGAGAGTAGCCAAGTGATTAGCCCAGAATCACACAGCTAGTAAGTGTCTGAGGCTGAATTTGAACTTAGGTCATCCTAAGCAAAAGTCCACCACTGTGTCCCATAGGCTCTGGGACTACATAGTGAAAATGTGAGACTTGTTCTGCTTTAACTTGTCAGGTCCCTTGCTGGCAATCTCTGAATCATTAAGTTTTTTAGATGATTAGTATTGGCATTAATGACCTCAAATATAGCATCTGTTAGTGATGAAGAGTGTACAGCTTTAACCCTCTGGCTTCCATGGATGCTTTTGCTTAAGATGGCACCCACAAGTGTCCCTTCCCATTGCCAACATGTAAAAGTGGCAGTTGTCCAAGTGTTAACAGAGGGGAATACATTCTCATCTGCCTTGGAAGAAAATATTGCTCCTTTTCTTAGGTTGCCTCAGTAATATTGGAAGAATGGGCTTGGAGCTGTTTACATAACTTTGCTCTGCTCGTGAGAAAGAGCAAGTTTTTTCATGCTGTCAGATCTGGCACTGGTTTGCTTTTATATAATTAGAAGGCTGATTTAAGTGCTGCGAAAGCCTTCCTTGGGACGCAGGGTGCTTAGGACCTGCTGGGGACAAAAAAGGACACTGTACTCTTCTAAAGCAAGGGCTCTTAGTCTGGACACCATGAACTCTCTTTAAAAAAGGATTTTAATCACTGAATTTTAATATAATTGATTTCACTTGTAATCCTGTGTCTTTTATTTTATGCATTTAAAAACATGATTCTGAGAAAGGATCCATGGGCTTCACTAGACTGCCGAATGGTCAAAAGACACAGGATGAAGTGTGTCTGAAGAAGTGTTCCTCAGTTTGGGCACTGAGATTCACCTACTTCCACCTTATACTTCTAATAGTCTCTCTGCCTCAAGTCTCTACCGCTTCCAGTCCAACCTTCACACAAGTAGCAGTGGTTTTCCTAAATCACAGGTTCGACCATGTCACTCCCCTGCTTGATGACCATTGGCTCCCTATTACCTCTTGAAATAGATATAAACTCTGTTTGGCATTCCAAGTGCTTCAGAAAATCTCACTTACCTTTCCAGCCATATTCCACATTGTTCTTCTTTGTACACCCAAAAGTCAAGTCCAACTATTCTTTTTACTGTTGCTTATATGTGATATTCCATCTTCCGTATATGCATCCTTGTATTGACTGCTACATATGTATGGACTGCTCTCCCTCCTGAACCTCCATCTTTTAGCAACTAAATATTATTCTTCCAAATAAACTTTCTTTAATTTTTACCAGGAGGGCCATGCTTCTTTTGAAAAGAGAAATAATTTCTAGAAATGATCAATCAACAAGCATTTATTAAGTACTGGCTCTGTGCCAGACACTGCTCTAAACACTGAAATAAATAGCTCTGGGCCTCAAAGAGCTTACATTCTACTAAAAGGATACAATAAAATCACCAATCAATAAATAAAGAATATATACAGAATCAATATGCAGGGATTAGAGGAGGAAAGCATAGGACAAGACCCAGTTTGTGGCTTGGGACATGGTATGGAGATCTCCATTGTGTGGGCTCCATTCAAGATACATTCTTTTCTGGAAAAGCAGGGGGATGGTAGTTGTGTCGTTAATGACCTTATCTCAGTAAGATCACAGTTTTATGATCCGTTATGTTGATAGAAAGAGCAGCAAGTGATCCCTCGTTAAAATCTATGGCTTCTAATTCTTACTGTTATTGTTTTTTTTTAAATATCTGTTGAGTTCTAGCCATTTGTTATGGCCCACATAATGTGGAGGGAAATAGTCTTTCCTTTTAAGTTGTGGTCTTACAGATGGAAATTGGATTAGTTTGAAATGTTGATTTCAATATAGTGTCTGGGCAAATTTCTATATTAAAGTTTTCTATTTCAGTTGCATCACTGGCTTTTTCTTTATACACATTACTTTCTCTATTGCTATTTCTAGAAAGAAGAGGGAAAAGAACCTGCTGAAACTACTGAATGGAAACGTGACTTTTCCCCAATCGGTGGCAGGAAGAACATTCTTTTGTCTCTCCGTACATCTGCTGTGTATTATGGAATTGACCTCTGACCATGGCAGTTGGTTCAAAAGTAAGGAGAATTTAATCCTTTCAATCTTTGCACTCTTTAACTCCAAGTGATCAGGGGCTGATTAATGCGTGTCAGAAATAGAGAGAGATGGAGGGCATCATCTATTCAGACCAAACTGGTTACTTAGCATGACTGGTACTGAAGCGAAAAGAAAAGAAAAATCTTACATTGTAATGGGTGAAGATAATATATAAAGGGAAACTAGATGGTTGAGGAGGCCCAGTTTGGACATTACTGGGAAGTAATTTGTTGGTCTCGTTCCAGGCTCAGTAAGTCAAAACTCACCTGTCAGAATCCAGAATCCCAGGGAAAGAATCTATGTTGCAATGGAAAGAGGATGAGGAAAATGCCCTCACTGTCTCTGTATTGAAATCAACTGAGTTCATATAGCTCAGGGAGGATTCTTTTTTGCATAACTGAATGTCTTATGGAATAACTCACTGAAGAAATTTGAGAATAAAATTATCTTTAGAAACTCTTTGCCAATGAGAAAATCATCCCCTGCCTAAATGCTATAGGGAGTTCCTGTACTCCTATGGAGATATAGAAGGAGTATCACATCTAACAATTCTTATCCAAGGATCATGAGGGGAGGAAGGAGAGGAAGGGAACAAACATTTATTAAACACCTACTATGTGCCAGACATGCTGCCAAGAGCTTACAAATACTATGTAATTTGATCCGCTCAACAATCTTGGGAAGTAGGTACCTCATTTTATAGTTGAGGAAACTGAGACAGTTTAAGTGACTTGACTAGGGTCACACAGTTAGTAAGTGTCTGAGACTGGATTTGAATTCAGGTCTTCCTGACTCCAGGTCCAGAGTTCTATCCACTGAGGGATATAACAACTGAGTGTGCACATTGAATATGTAATACTCTGGAAAGCAGATCACTACGTCAAAACAGAGTGAGTATAAGCAAATAGGGAGGTGGAATGGTCAAATGATTCCTGCCCTTTGAGAGATGCTGACCAGAGAGTGCTCCATACTGTTCTCCACATCACCTTGGGATAGGGCAGAGATTATCCAGAGTTTGATCTTGAAAAATAGATTTGGCTTAGGATAGGTCATAGAATTGCTGACTTTCAGAGGTGGAAGGGTCTGACTCTGATCTCATTTTTAGCATGCCCTAAAACCACCCATGGGGGAAAAATAAATATTCCCTTTCAGAGGTAGCTCATTTCACTTTGGAACAGCTACAATTGTTAAGCTATCTTTCCTTATATTGAGGTGAAATTTTTTTCTTTGCAACTTTTATGCTTTTCTTTTGCCCTCTGGGGTCAAACATAAAAAGCCCGTATTCTAAAAGACAAATGCTTGCAATCAATTTGTAAGTCCCTATGTAGTTCTTCCCCCATCCTCAAAGGCAAATTAAGCTCTTTTCAGAAGCAGCTAGATGACTCAGTGGTTAGAGCACTGCTCCTGGAGTCAGAAGACATGAGTTTAAATCTAACCCCAGGAATTTGCTGGCTATGTGACCCTAATCAAGCTATTTAACCTCTCTTTGCCTCAGTTTCCTGAACTTTAAATGGAGACAATAACAGACCTACCTCCTGGGGTTGCTATGAGGTTCAAATAAGATAATATTTGTAAATTGCTTGTCACAAATAGACATTTATAAATAATTACTCCTTCACCCTCTCCTTTCTTTGCCTAATTTTTTCTTCTTTTCCCTGACTTCAATTTAGATGCCAGTCAAGGAAGATCACAGGAGTAAAATAAGTCTAGAGGATGTTTAGGCAACATTCCTGAAATGAGTTTTAGGGACCCAATTAGGGATTTAATAAAAGTTTGCAAGAAATTCTCTAATCCTGAATCAGTGGTCTGTGTCAGTGAGCCAATAGTCAAAAAGCATTTATTAAGTGCTTACTGTATGGCAAGCATTGCTAAGTATCGGGGATATGAAAAAGGGAAATAGCCTCTGCTCTCAGAGACCTCATTATGTAGTTGGGGAGACAAGGGTTAGCCATAGAAAAAGGTTAACAAAAGAATAGCCTTGATCTTTTTCTGAAATATTTTGGTTTTGTTGGTTGCCTGCCTAAAAGTGATACCTCACAGCTCACAACTTTGTAATGAAAGATCATTGCCCTATCTTTACCAAAGAGAAATTTTGTAGTCCTTGAGCCCCATCGGGGCGAGCAAAGAGCACCCACCAAATGGTACTGAAGAAATAAAGCCCATATGAGGCTTGGAAACCTTGAGGTCATCAGTAATGCCACGCAGTGACAATGAAAATGAGAGTAGAGACATGACTCCTTGTCAAGACGATGCTATGCCTAGCTGAGAGAAATACAATCATGGAGGCCTGAGTTCAAATTAGCCGTCAGACTGACTTGACCAACATCTACCTCAGTTTCTTCATCTGTAAAATCAGGATAGTACCTACCTTCCATGGTTGTTGTGAGCATAGATTGAAATAACATTTGTATTTTTTTTATCCAAAAGCTCAATATAAATATTATTATGATTATTATTTTTATATTAAAGGCAATTTCTTTTGCACTAATTATGTCTTTTGATTGGATGACTAAAAAACACACATACGTACACTGGTGGCAGCTTGTGAGCCATTTGTGGATGTGGAGCCCCAATTTGAGTAGCTTGTCTGGGAGCCCACACTAGGTAGGGAGAGTAAGTTTCTAAATATCTAAATTCCATCTCCGTTATTATGCCTCGTAGAACGTCTAGTGTCTTAAAATGTAGGTTATTGACTATGTGGCCATGTTACCATTATTTCACAGGTCTTTTGAATGGGTCCTTCGATTTCATGGAATTTCTGATTCTTAACCAAATGATGACACAGTCACAGGGATTCTGGGACTGTACTAAATCTGTGGTGTTGGTAAACCTGAAGTTCTTGCTAACAGAAGTCAGAGGGTTTTATTCTTACTTTTTTTTTCTTTTTCCCAGATATTTTTCTGTGTGTGTGTGTGTGTGTGTGTGTGTGTTTCCTCAATATATTTAGCAAAACAACTAAAAAGTGAAAAAATAGGTGTGTCTAGTTATATATTAATGAAAACAAGAAGCAGGCCCTTAAGGGATGACAAGAAAAGCTCCCATATTCAGATTAGGGAACGAAAGTCCCAGCATCCAGCCTTGGCCGTCCCTTCACTCCCGCCTTAGCATAGCTTGTCCATGAATCACAGGTATGCCCATCGGACTTGGGAAAGGTCATTCGGTTCCCGAAGAGCTTGGGTTAATGTTAGCAGGGGTGGGAAGGAATGAAGGCGAGAATAATGACCAACCCAGATGTACACTGGTCATTATAGGAATTTTTAAACTTTTAAAATTCATGGCATTAAAAGAAATCAGCAATTTTCAAAAGAGGGAACAGAGAAGGAAAACTTTCCAGCTTTTCTACTGTGTGAAATCTACTGCTTTCTCTGATGTTTCTTCTTCTACTCTTACCTTTTCTCTCACCTTGATTTCTTACCCATCCCTCCTATGTGTGTCTTTCTCTGTGTTTATAAATATAATGTTACCATAACATATTGTTTAGTTCTAGTCATTTTCAGTTGTGACTGACTCTTCATGACCCTTTTTGGGGTTTTCTTGGCAGACATACCAGAGTGGTTTGCCATTTCTTTCTCCGGCTCATTTTACACATGAGGAAATTGAGGCAAACAGGGTTAAGTGACTTGCTCAGGGTCATACAGCTAGTAGGTAAGTCTCTGAGGCCAGATTTGAACTCAGATCTTCCTGACTCCAGGCCAAGCACTCTATTCACTGTGCTCTAGCTGTTCTCCAATATAATGCATGGAAATCAAATAATCTAAAACATAAATATATTAGCATATATAAATATGTAACATAAATCATATGATATTGCACCATATTATAGTACAGAGGAATTACACTATTCAATATACATTATTTATTATATATAATGCAGAGAAAGGTACATACATAGAAGGAATGGAAAATAAGTGGAGACATATATATGTGTATATATATATATATTCACACACATATATACATATGAATGTCTGTAATGTGTATGTGTGCATGTCCAGGCCCTTATCACTTCATGCCTGGACTATTTTAATAGTCTGTTGGTTGGTCTCCTTACCTACACATACATACACATGCATGTGCACACATACACATATACATCTTTCCCACAGTCTTTTTTTTCTTACTCTTTTCTTTACACTTTTTTCTTGCAAGGCAAAAGATATCTGAGTAGCAATATATGTTTAGTAAGAAAGATAGAGAAATGCCTGAGCGAGAAACCGAGTCACGGAAGTTAAAGCATAATTATTTAGTGCTAGAGATTAAGGGAGTGACTTAGCTGATCATTGGATACAGGGAGTAAATTAATAGCCTTTTTTAAGTGTTTTACTAAGCAATGAAGATATATAGAAAGCCAAAAATGGTTCCTGTCCTCAAGGAGATTACATTCTAATGGGAGAAACAACATGTAAATGACCAACCACCTAGGCTATCTACCTCCCTTTCCTACTTCCTTCCCCCTAATCCAAAAAATAATGAGGATGCTCATGTCAGGGTCACTGAGGATCAGTAGGGTATGGAGACCAAGATAGAGAGTTTGCTAAAATTTTTTCTGGTTTCTCTAAAGCGTATGGAGCTGATGAAGAAGCGATGATGAAAAGCTAAGAGTCTCCTCCTCCTGTCCTTCCAGTGGGAGAGATAGAAAAAACAAGAAATCATAGTCAGTCGTTGGAAATATTGACATAATGAAAATGAAGAATAGCATTCTACTGGTGACAGGAAAACAATAACAGAACTGGAGAAGATCTAGAAATAGACAACAAAACTTACAGAGGAGATCAAGGCAGGGAAGCCTGCCCCATGTTACTTGCCCATCACAGGTAGGTGTTTGGGGTAAATAAGAGAATCAGCAAGTACTAAAATGGCTAGGACCAAGTTCAAGTTGGGTAAGGGGCCAGCTATGAGGGTTCCAAAAGGTGAAGCCATAGTTGAGGATCACAGTCCATGAAGAGTCACATCAGAGAAGCAAAACTCCAAGTGAACCAACCGTGACTTGAACATATCAAATATAGTTATCTTAAACTCAGCATGTCCAAAGCCAAACATCATCTTTCTTCTTAAAATCCTCCCCTCTTCCTAACTTCCCTATCACTGTCAAGAGTTCCACCATCCTCCCAGGTTCATAATTGTCATCCTCAACATCTTACTCTCTATTCTGTTGCCATTTTCTGTCAATTCTCCCTTGTAATGTCTCCCAGAAGATCAAGGCTGAGAGGAGACTGAGTCATAAAGGACATGAACATGTAGAAGATGGATTCATTGATCAAATCCCAGAATTACTGACCTAAGAACCCACCCTGGACACTGGAAAAAGGTTATACCTGAGGCAACCAAAACTAAAAACGATATTAATAATCCAGTTGATGTTTATGGAACTTCGTGGTTATAAAGAACTTACATCCACGATGGTGAGTGTAGGCAGAATGAATGAACATTGGATCTATTTTCCCAGGTGACAATTCAGGTGCTGCCAAATCAGAAGCAGCCTGCACCAGGCTCAACATCTGGCTTCTGCAAACCTACAGGAAGCCGACTGTCACTTTTGCCAGTGAGGAAGGTCTGTCCTACAGCCTTCAGATGCACCAAACTTCAGATTTAAAAGATCAATAAGGAAGCCTTTGCTGGCTTGTGTTCTGAACGATAGGGTAAGATATTCCTTTCCCCCGGCTATCCTCCCCCCACCCCAATCCAGACTTTTGATTTGATCAACGTAGGAAGCTAGCAGTTGGGAGAATTTTTACCAATGTAGATTGCCAAGTATTCTACAACTTTCAGGCTTGAAGAAGGTTTGGGATCCTAAGAGAATAAGCGATTTGCCCAAGGTCACACATTTAATGTATGTCAGATATGGGACTTGAACTTAGGTTATTCTGATTCGGGGGGCTCTCTCTCTCTCTCAGTTTGCATTGAAGGATAACTATTCTCTCTCTTTCTCTCTCTCTCTCTCTCTCTCTCTCTCTCTTAAAGGGAGAGAATATGCTTTTAAAAATTACATAAGTAGAAAAAATCTCAGTGTTTGGGGGGGGGGTCTTTTCTTATTATTCACAACCTTACATATTTATTTTTATTACATAGACAATCCATCCCATGGTTTGTACACATTTTATTATATTGACCAAAAAGGACCAGAAAATATATCTCCTCTTTTTTCCCCAAACAGAAATCTCTTGATACCCTTCCCACTTTTCTTAGGTGGCACAAGGATTAAGGAAAGGAGTTTAATGCCTGAGGCGTCTTTCAGGATTATGTTACCTAAGAGCAAGGAAATTCAATGGGAGAGATATGAGTCTTTCCTCCATTTCACAAGCTGATAGAGATTTCAAAAGGTGCTTATTCAAATCTAGATCTGCTTCAGTCCTAACTTGAGTGCTGTCCTGAAGCATTAACTCTCCTAACCACCGTTGGGCTGCTTGGATATCTTCTCTAGGCCTTGGTCTCAGCTTTTGTGTACTGCTGCCCCTCCTTCATCGTTCAGGTAGCGGCTTGAGCAATTATGACCTCCCTCACCGCCCCCCACCTCCTGCCCAGGTCACAATGAAAATGTCAGCCTGAGCATGTTGGCAACCAGTGCATGACTCTGCACCTCCCTTTTCTCTCTTGTCTATCTCTCTCTTCCTTTCTTCTCTAAACCATCTCATGGCAGAAAATCTCTTAAGGGCAAACTAAAAGGAAACCTAAGGAACTGGGGGAAATATATACCACATCCTTTTTATTAACTTTCCCATTGTTTCACTGATCATATTTCTATAAGTCAAAACTTCTTTTAAAAGACAGAACTATCAGAAATACTTACTATAGGTATATTATTATCTCAATCAGTACAACAAACTTGCAGAAAAGAGAGCCATGTTATAGATTGCAAAACTAAGTATTAGGGAGGTTAAATTATAGTATGGTCTAATAACTGGGCTTGGGGCCACATTTGCATAGATTTAGATCTGGGAGGGACTTAAAAGATCATGTGATCCAAACCCCTCATTTTACAGACGAGAAAACTGAGTCCCAGACCAATGTCACACAGGTAAAAATATCATGACCAGGATTAGAACTCAACTCCACTGACTCCAAATCCAGTTCTCTTTCTAATGCACTGAGTTGTCTCATCAATGTACATTTAATAATATTTGTAAAAAAAAAATCTGAAGCTCACTTATGACATCCTCCACAAATGTGGAATATAAGCTGTATAGTGAAACTCCTTGGGATGTTGCGTCTTTCAATTCTGAAAATGTTTTTGGTAAAATCTTTATAAATGCCAGATACTCTTAACCATTATGTGGCTCAGAATAGAAATGGTAAAGCAGGTAAGTTTGGAGATCGATAGCCACAGATACTTTTCTTTGATGGCATCAGCTATCTTGAGCAGAAATTGTTAGTGTTGTTCAGTCATATTGAGTCTTCATGACCCCATTTAGGGTTTTCTTGGCAGAGATGCTGGAGTTGTTTGCCATTTCCTTCTTCAGCTCATTTTATAGATGAGGAGCTGAGGCAAACAAGGTTAAGTGACTTTCCCAAGGTCACAGCTAGTAAATGTCTGAGGCCCAATTCGCACTCAGATCTTCCTGACTCCAGGCCCAACACTCTGTCTACTTCGCCATCTTGCTGCCTATTATACGGCTCTGAATTGGAAGGGGAAAGCAGGGAGGTTTAGAGATCAACACCCCCAGATATTTTTCTTTGATGGTGTCAGACATCTTGGGCATAAATAGTAAGACTCAAGCAAGCCATCCATCTTGGACCACTGGTCAGTTTTGGCATGTCAGTTTGGGGATGAGGTCATTAGCCACATTTGATGAAGCCAGAGCTGGGAGCCAATAGCAATTTTCCTAGTAAGTGCTTCTCCCTCGCCACTGGGAACAATCATATTTCTCTATTGCACTTAAAGGGTATTTAAAAGAAGAAGACATAAATTTTACATCCTTATCTACCACTTTCAAGAATGGGTGAAGAAAATAATATTTTAAACTTATTGAATTTAGACCCCACTGAGACATCAACACAATTGCCAAGAGGGCACCTTTAATTTTTTTAATGTATTTATTTATTAATAGGGAAGCACGTTGTCTCTACAAACCCAGAGATTGTTCCAGTGGCACAGAACAATAATGCAGAGAATCCTCCAGTTCATTAAATGGGAATGCAGGAATGGAATTACTAATTTATGTGGTTTTTAATTTCAGGTTATAAATTATACTATTCTAAAATGTAGGAGAAAAATGTGCTCTCAGAGTCTGGCCACCTCCAGGTCTGACTGGGAAGACTGGCTATCTGTCTCCAGGGAGTTGAGAAGCTGAGTTACTGAAGATCTCCAGGAGCACACCATGAAAAAAATATTATCCAAATAATACTTGGTTACCAGGACTGTTGTCAACAAAAGAAATCAGTGTCCTGAAAACCTAATTATTCTAAGGGAATCTTCATGAATGGAAGGTAGATGCTGGAAATGTAGCTTTGGAGGGAGCTGAAAAAAGTCCATAAAGGGCTGTACTATGTGAGTTCAAATCCTGCCTCTGAGAAAATCACTTAATTTCAAAGGACTTCAGTTTCTTCATGAATAAAATGAGGGACTGTTCAAAAACTGTTTTCCTTCAACCAGCCCTCAGATGGCATCATTTCAGGGACCTTCACCATCTTGAACATCCTCCTCGCAGATAGGTTCCATGATGCCATTGTCCTTCCCAATGCTGCTCCTAGGACAGTCCTCTACCTGTGGCATGATGAGGGAGGAGGACATTGGGACAGTGATTTCTCTCAACTAGGGTACAATTCCATGAATGAATTAAGGGAGAGAAATTTGTTGGTTGTTTTTTTTTTTACTTTATTTTGTTTTATTCTTCACTAAAAACCCCAGGGCATTTTCACAAGAAATGCCATCTAGCTATGTCTCCTCTGTCCTGTACTTGTACGGAGGATCTTTTTGAACCCAAATTTAAGTGATATTACATTTATCCCTGTGGTATTTCATCTTACTAAATCCAACCTATCATTATAGCCTGCCCATCTGTTTGGATCCAGACTCTGCCATATAATCAGTGAACTATCCCTCCCAGCTTTGTGTTATCTGTGAAGTTAATAGCTATGTCTTATGGTATCTATTCTCTTGTCCAACCCGTAAATAATTAAGCCAAACACAAGAGGCTAAGACAGATCCCTGGAATATTCTGCTAGAGATTTCTCTCCATGATGACATTCATGAATGAATGAAAAAACATTGACTAAGTGCTTACTATGTGCCAAACAAATAGGAAAGCGAGAGAGCCCCTGGTTTCAAGGAGCTCACATTCTAATAAGGAGAGATGACACATATATGTTTTATCTGCCTGCAAGTTGGATGGAAAGTCCCAGTGGTCCTAAGACTGCAGTGGCAAAGAGAATGGTAATGCATCTTCTTTAGTCATCGATAGTCATTGATAAAATTGTAGTCATTTCATCATTTGATGGTGCCGAGAATTTGGTCTCGAGAACTTTCTTTTCTGGGTTTTCAGAAACCATGACTGTTGAGGAGGGGAGATCTTTTGCACTTGTGGAGATAGTGTTCAGATTTCCTCTCCACAGATTTGCCACCCTACACAATGGCTCTTGAAGCTGGGCTAGAAATAGGACTAGTGATCTGGGAACAATGGGACCTGCTGCTAGTCCCAGAGGTCTTGGGCTCACTTGTTCTTCAGTGGCAGTTGGCCACTGATTAATATTATTGGTGGTGGGATGACAGGGCTCCTTTCCTACAAGAGTTGCTCCATTACATAATAGCTATGGGATAGGAGGCCTGAACTGGAATCTGGCCAATGTTGGGACAAGCTAGAGGGAGGTCTCCACTGGAGTCTGCAAGGTAGTAATAGTTAAATTGGTGGCAAAAGTTTGATTTGCCTGGCACATTCTGCTTTTTGTGTCCCCCTCAGGAAATATTGCTGCTTCACCTCGGTTACCTTGTTTGGCTCACTGGTGGCAGTTGGTCAGCAATTAGTTTCTAATGATCAGTTGAGTTATTCAACAGTTTTAAACTTGTTTATTTATGCTTTCACCAGCCAACATATCTTGACCAAATGAGATGATAGAGTGATAAACAAATGTTAGGTGGTATCACCACTACCACTATTACCATCATCATCATCATCATCATCATCATCATCATCATCCATACTATATCAATGTTTTTGAGAACCAACATGGTCTAGCAGAATGTTAAACTAAGAATCAGGAAAATTTATACTCTAGCACTGTCTCTGACACTAACTGTGTGACCAAGGCAAGTCACAACTTGCCCAAGCCTCTGATTTCTCATCTGTAAAATGTGAGATAAAAATGAGATTGGCCCTAGCTCACAGGGTCATTGAGATGCTCAAATGACATAATGGATCAAAAGTGTTTTCCAGACCTCAAAGCACTACACGGATTCTGCTTTTATTATTGAATGCTTTACTGAAATCCTTGCGCACTGTGGCTAAAGAATTCCCCTCATTTGTCTGATTAACAACATATTCCAAAAGAGGAAGTGAAGGTAATTTGGGAAGATGTGTTCTCGTTCTTCTTTTATTTTTTTCATTTTACACTCTGAACTTGACCTGAATCAAATAAAAGGAGCATTTATTTCCAAATACGAAG
Organism: Phalanger gymnotis; assembly: GCA_028646595.1. NCBI lineage: Eukaryota > Metazoa > Chordata > Mammalia > Diprotodontia > Phalangeridae > Phalanger > Phalanger gymnotis. The sequence continues at coordinate 122 of JAQQSZ010004578.1, read as the reverse complement.
GACAGAAAAAGAGGATTATAGGGAGCGGAGCCAAGATGGCGACTGGAAAGCAGTAACTGGCGTGAGCTCCCCACCAAGTCCCTCCAAAAACCTATAAAAAATGGCTCTGAACCAATTCTAGA
>JAQQSZ010004577.1:0-14115 GCA_028646595.1 Phalanger gymnotis | reverse complement strand
TGGGAAGGGAAGAGGGGAGAGAATTTGGAACTCAAAGTTTTAAAAAATAGATGTTCAAAAACAAAAACAAAAAAGTTTTGGCAGGCAACAAGAAAACAAGATACACAGGCAATGGGCATAGAAATCTTGTCCTACAAGAAAGGAAGGGAAAAGGGGATGGGAGGGGAGTGGGGTGACTGATGGGAGGGCAGACTGGGGAACAAGGCAACCAGAATACATGCCATCTTGGAGTGGGGGGAGGGTAGAAATGGGGAGAAAATTTGTAACTCAAACTCCTGTGAAAATCACTGCTGAAAACTAAATATATTAAATAAAATTTATTAAAAAAAAAACCTTATACGCAATAACCAAAACAAACTCTGCAATGATTATTGAGAGGTAACAAAACTTTAATCTGATGGTCAATATTAGTGCTGTCTTTTCAAAGTTAAAGGCCACGACTTTCTTTCCAGAGAATAATGAATAAACAACCTGGAGGGAATGTAACTTTGTATGCAAGTTTGCTTGTGTATTTGTTGTTATGCTGAAATACAATATGTCAATTTTTTAAAATCATCTCTGAAAGTCTGACTATTGTATATAGATCATTCTCAAAGATTTTAAAGACATGAGAAAATACATGTGCACTTCATTATTTGCAATTGTACAATATCCCTTTTGTATATTAATGTTACCATCTATGAGCTTTTCTAATTTCTTGTTGTCTTCCCTTCTTTGTAGTACCCTGAAAACGGATCCCTTTATTTTGGAAATAGCTGTGCAGGGATATTTTCTGCTTATAGTTGCTTGAGTATAGTCATTTTTCCAAGTTTCACTTTGTTTTAATGCCATTTCAATTTTCTCATCTAGCACATGTGGTACTGAAGTACCAGATTTCAAATTTAATGATTCCACTATCTTCGATGATGAGAAATTATTACTATGGAAATTCCATCAATTTCATTTTGCTCCAGATGAGTTGTTGATCTGCATCAGCAAAGGTATTTCTCACCCTGGGGATTCCTTATAGGCCCAAATAAAAAGACAACCTCCACCGCAACACCCCCCAAAGAACACTAGAGCATTTATACTTTCTTCCAAGTGCTATCATGAGGATCAAATGAGATAATAAAAGTAAAGTACTATTTAAATATTACCAATTGTTACTTAAATCTATTAACCATACAAAAAAAAATTGTGATAAAATCAATGTTATACCTTAACCCAATTCTCATTTTTCAGAATTAGCAGCTTATTTGAATAGATCGGGATCACCCAGGTCCATTTTACCTCCAAATACATGATCTCTTCTGTACCTTTTCTTCTAATTTGACGCTAATTTTTATCTTTGTGCTAATTCAGTAAAGATCTAACTGAACACAGGTAACTGATTCAAAAAGAATTCCAGTATCTGTAACCAAAGGTTTCATATCTGTTAAGATAAAATCAATTTTATTTTTCATGGAGCTGTTAGTCCCTCATCATTTCCAAAATGTTGCATCTTTCTTCTTGAAGTATTTATGACATATTGTTCATTTATTCTTGTTAATGGGAGCCTTCTGAGTAAGCTACAAGTTTTTGCCATCTTACATTTCTTAATTTTCCCCTCTGCCTAGCTTGACATTGAAGTCATCAAACATCAAGGTATATGCTGAGTTTAGGATGAATGACATGGTCTCATCAGCCTTTCTCTACTTCTTCATTTTCCATAACAGATGTTAAAGTACAATGTGCAATTATTTTCATAGTGGTCCATTTATTTACATTCACTGCGTGCACTGGCAGACCAGGTGATCAGTGTCCCATGAAATGATGTTTCTTACTGCTTTGGAATGTAGGAAGAAATTTATTTTATCCGTCCCTGTATCTACCTCTCCAAGGAGAACCTGTGAGCCATTACTACATTTGACTGCAATTGGTTTATGTCTTCTAGTTTCATTTATAATAAGAATGCCAATACTAGTATGGTTCAACATCAATATAACAGCAGGTTATATTTTAATCTAATAAATACTTTAATGTATTCATGCACTTTTCCAATGTTTGTGTTGTCATACTTATGTCCTATTGCCTTTTATTGTTGAATTCAATCTGGAAGCTTCTCAAGGGAAGGAATAGGTTCACTTAAACTTAATTCATATGGTTCTTCTTTATAGGCCTTATGTGTGATATCATTAATAAATGGTTTTTGATTGTGTAATCTAGACAATTAAAGAAGTATTTACATAACCTGCCTTAGAATGTAATGTCATATCTCCCATACAGGTCAAATTCCTTAAGGGCAGGACCTATATCATATTTCTCTGCATCCATTCAAAGTAACTTTTATACTTTACATGCTAAATAAATAATAATGATGGCTACGAGAGATCATTTACCCTGATATGCAATTTAAAATAGGAAGCAAGCTCTGTTTCTTCCTTGAAAATAAAGAACATCAGAGCTCAGGATAAGCAACAAACTTAACATTATGCTCTAAGCTCTAACACTAATTCTTCTATTAATTTCTGAGACTTCATATAACCAACAACAACCCCATGTCCACAGTCCCTAATTCTTTAAAAGAAGGCTTCAACTATGGTATAGAACTGATAAAGCATGTAGCAAGAACCATATAATTAGAAAATGAAAAATAATTCACTACCATTTAATCACTCTTTTCTTTATATAGATATGAAACTAATATACCTAATTTTCATATTTCTTTTCTACTTAAAAAGCTTTAGTTTATATCCTTTTTGCCTCTAACAAACACAATATCTCTAATAACACTTCTGTGTACACTTCCAAACTGATATCACATCAGCCCTTCATCAGCCTACTAAAGGCTGTGAATCAACTTACCACATAATAGGCAGGAATGATACAACTGCCAATATTGCTGCTAAATACCTGCTAATATGCACCATGGAATGGGATCTTTAAATAAACTCCACTGCCATTTCCAAAGCTGATATTTTGCAATGGGAGGAACTGCGTTAAAACCATTTTCCATAAATGCATTAAACATAGAAACATCCCAGCTCCCCGTGTTTATCCTATGCTGCCAAAATCCAGTTTCTCTCTTGCAGCTATAAAACTGTCTGAATCACATCAGAAAATGCTTTCATTTCATGGAGAAAAAGCTGATCAAATCTGTAATAATCACTTCTATGACCCAATGGAATTGCCATATTTACCTTTATGGAATATTGTAACTAAACTGACCATTAAATCTATGGATTTTAATATGCTATATTCCCATGTAGATACCATATCCCTACACTGAACATGTCACATTCTTCTGTGTTATTGATTCTTATAATAGTAAGAATCCTTGAATAATATTTTACGTCTTCAGGGTAAAAGGAAATAAAAATTTAAGACTCAGAAATAGCTTTTAAATAGGAGATCGCAACCATAAATTATTCCTATCACGATTCTTTTTTTGTCAAAGAGCTGCACGATATCAGGATATTAGAATCCTTGTTTATCTTTGAGATCCCTCACAAATTTAGTCTGCCCTACATTCCTCACCTACCACACAAACAGATCATGATCATTAGTGAAGCAAAAACATAATGAGTAGTAGTAGAGAACTTATAGAAAAGGAACATGGCTTATAGGTAAGAATAGGAGACTGAGTCAAGACACCATTATTCTAATCCTAAGTATGCTGCTAAATAGCTGTGTGACCTACGGCAAGTCAATCTACTTCTGTGGACCTCAGTTTCCTCATCTGCAAAGTAAGGAGTTTAGGTGAAATATAAAATGTGTACATGTCTTCTCGCTCTAAAATGACATGAGAATAAAACATTCCCTTTTGGCTAAGCCAAATAGACACACACACATACATACATACATGCACAAGTATGCACATGTACATCTTCTCCCTCTCTGCTGGGTAAAAAGGAAAATGCAAAGTAATGAAAACATTTCTTCTTGGTTTCACTCAACAGTGATAGGATCTCCCTCAGGCATAAAAGCTCCCTCAGGCAGCTGGCAAGGATAAAGAGCATAAGTGCCACATGATCTCACTGAATATGCACATTCTACAGGCAAATTTTGGTTACTTGAAAAAATATACTTATTAAAAATATAAGTATTTTCTTAGTATTCTGTACAAACTGTCTTAAATATCAATGGTGAAATGTTCTCCTCTACCTTCATATAAAGTGTTGCCTCTTAACTGTTTTAGAAACCTTTCAGAATATGGACTCTAGATTCTCGATTCAATATTCTAAAAGTAGACTGGCAAACAGATGAGATAATACTTCAAAACTGGTCACAGTAAGCACAATCTCAATCATGGGATCTCTCTTCATAATAGATCACAATTCATAATTTCTCATCCTATGTAATTCTCATGCGCGATCTCCCATGAATCTACATGAAACCTCTACAATGTGTTGAAAGCTTTCCTCTATGTCTTATTCTATTTCTTAGGTACCAGTGTTTGCTGGACAATAATGAAGTCCCTGTTCACTTTTGTAAAGGTGAGAGCAGTTGCCCTGCTAGAGTACTCTCTAATCCTCCAAGATCTTACAAAGTCAGTTAGTTACTTTAGTATTAATGGAGACTTTGCACAACTCTGCTTCATTTAAATCCAAGTCAATATATCACCCCGTGATGTTACTGGTCCTCTTCAAAAAACATAAGACCAACAACGTCAAAAATGGATATACATTATTATTCAAGTGGGGTGACTTGAAGTCAGTGAGGTGTTAAAATTTGTGTTCTATCATTCCCAGTCTCAAAATTATTCTTCTTCTCAGAGAAATGAAAAGTAAACTAGAGCTGGCATGCCAGTCTGGGAGAGTGCTGAGTGCACGAAACGCAGGAGCAGGAGTAGGTCCAGGGTCGAACTAAGGGCTACAGCAGCAATCCCCAGGCCTTTCAGCACAGGACAGGGATCCATTGGAGCTACTGGAGACACCAGAGCAGAGCCTGAGGCGTAGGCCCCAGCTACCCCTGAGGCGTCTAGCCCACAATCTAAAGGCTTGAAACTCACTCTCTTGAACTTCCAGAAGCCATGATGAACAGGTAAAATGGCTCCCATCCCTCCCTTCCTCACCCAGAGAATACTCCCTCATGAGAAACCCTGAAATAGAGGAGCCAGAAGTAGGGCTTCAGTAGCCTTTTAGCTCAGGAAGCTGAGGAGTCCCCCTATTGTGGTGGCAGAAGGAGATTAATGCAGGAAGAGGGGTGTCCCAGCAGGCTCCACCTCAGCAGAGCAGCATGAGTTCCTGAGCCCCAGGGGGTGGAGCCAGCAAACGTCAACACCAAGACCCCAGACATGCCTTTGCACAGCCAGGGGAAGTAGCAGACATCATCACAGACAACTGCTAAGACCACTCAAGCTGTAGGGCAGCCCTAGAGGAGGAGGAGACTTCCATCAGCAAGACCACACCTCCCCCACACCTCATGAAACCAGAGGCCACAGTGCACTAAGCCAGTGAGCCCTGGAAGCAGAGATCCATTTTAGAAGCCAAGGTAAAAAAAACAAAGACCATGAAAAAACAGACTAGAAAAACAAAGACAATTGATTCCTATTATGGAGATAGGGAAGATCAAAATACCCATTCAGAAGAGGACACTATTGACACTATACCCACATCTGAAACGTCAAAAGGCAATGTGAGCTGGTCTCCAGCCGAAAAAAGCATTCCTAGAAGAGCTCAAAGAGGATTTTAAAAACCAAATTAGAGAGGTAAAAGAAAAGAACAAATCTTTAAAAAGTAATATTGGCAAAATGGTTAAGGAGGTTTAGAATATAATTGGAGAGAATAACTCCTTAAAAAGTAAAATTAATCAAATGGAAAAGGAGATACAGAAGCTAAATGAAGAGAACAATGTATTAAAAATTAGAATTGGGCAAGTAGAAGCTAATGACTCTATGAGACACCAAGAATCAGTCAAGCAAAAGCTAAAAAATGAAAAAATAGAAGAAAATGTGAAATATCTGCTTGGAAAAACAACTGACCTAGAAAATAGATCAAGGAGAGATAATCTAACAATTACTGGTCTACTGGAAAGCCATGATGAAAAAAAGAGCCTGGACAGTATCTTCCAAGAAATCATTAAGGAAACGTGCTGAGGTCCTAGAACCAGAGGATAAAATAGTCATCGAAAGAATACACTGATCACCACTTGAAAGAGATCCCAAATTGAAAACCCCAAGGAATAATGTAGCCAAATTCCAGAATTATCAGGTCAAGAAGAAAATACTGCAAGCGGACAGAAAGAAACGATTCAAATATCGCAGAACTACAGTCAGGATCATAAAGGATCTCGCAGCTTCCACATTAAAAGACAGGAGAAATTAGAATATGATATTCCAAAAGGCAAAGGAGCTTGGACTACAACCAAGGATCAACTACCCAGCAAATGTGAGGATAAATTTTCAGGCAAGAAGATGGACATTCAATGAATTAAGGGAATTCCAGAACTTCCTGATGAAAAGGCCAGGGCTCAATGAAAAATTTGATCTTCAAATACAAAACTCAAGAGAGACATTTATAACAAGGTAAACAGGGGGGGAAAAACTACATTATTCAACAAGGGAAAATTATTTATATCCTTATACAGGATTATATTGATTTATCTACAATACACACACACACACACACACACACACACACATCTCAATCTTGAGAATGGTACAGTTAGTATGACAATTGAAAGGGATATACATAGACTGAGGGTATCAGTATAAATTAACTGATGTGATGATAAAAAAAGATAATTAAGAGGTACAAAGGGATTGTTCTGGGAGAAGAGATAAGGACAAGGTGGAAAGGGGTAAATTATGTCACATAAAGAGGCACAAAAACATAGAAAGAAAAAAGGGAGGGAGAAAAACAGTGTTTGAGCTTTACTCTCATCTGATTTGCTTCAAGGAGAGAATAACATACTCTGATAAGTATAGGGGAAAAGGGTAAGATAAGGGAGGGGTGTCATTAGGGAGGGAAAATTGAGGAAGATAGTGGTCAAAAGCAAAACTGAGGAGTTGGAAGGAGAAGGGAGATATAAAACATAAACGGGGGGGGGGGGGGAATAGGATGGAGAAAAAGACACAGATAGTAATGATAACTGTGAATGTGAATGGGATGAACTCTCCCATAAAATGGAGGTGGATAGGAGAAAAGATTAAAAACCATAATCTTGCAATATGTTGTTTACAAGAAACACATTTAAAACAGGTAGATACACACAGGGTAAAGGTAAAAGGCTGGAGTAGAATAATTGTGCTTCAGCTAAAGTAAAAAAAAGCAGGGGTAGCAATCCTGATCTCAGACAAAGAAAAAGCAAAGACAGATCTAATTAAAAGAGCTAAGGAAGGACATTATATCCTTCTAAAAGGCACCACAGACAATGAAGCAATATCATTACATAACATATATGCACCAAGTGGTGTAGCATTCAGACTCTTAGAGGAGAAGTTAAAGGAGTTACAGGAAGAAATAGACAGCAAAACTATACTAGTGGGGGACTTCAACTTTCCCCTCTCTAAACATGATAAATCTAAACTCAAAATAAACAAGAAAGAAGTTAAGAAAGTGAATAAAATTTTAGAAAAGGCAGATATGATAGACCTCTGGAGAAAACTGAATGGGGATAAAAAGGAACGTACCTCAGCAGTATATAGCACATACTCAAGGCAGAAATAGTCAAAGCTTACTTTTTGGATCACGATGCAATTAAACTTATTTGTAATAAAGGACCAAGGAAAGATTAACTAAAAATTAATTGGGAAATAAATAATCTAATCCTAAACAATGAGGGGGTCACAGAACAAATGATAGAAAAAAATCAATAAATTCATTCAAGAGAATAACAATAATGTGACAACATACCAAAACTTATGGGATGCAGCAAAAGCAGTTCTTAGGGGAAGTTTTATATCTCTAAATGCTTACATGAATAAAATAGAGAAAAAGGAGATCAACAAATTGGGCATACAACTGAAAAAGCTACAAAAAGAACAAATTGAAAATCCTCAATTAAATATCAAATTAGAAACACTGAAAACCAAAGGATAGGTTAATAAAATTGAATCAAGAAAACTATTGAAATAATAAATAAAACTAAGAGCTAATTTTATGAAAAAACCCAAAAAAAAAGATAAACCTTTAGCAAATTAGATTAAAAAAAAGAAGAAAATCAAATAACCAACATCAAAAATGAAAAGAGGGAATTCACTTCAAATGAAGAGGAAATTAAAACAAAAATTGGGAATTATTTTGCTCAACTCCATGCCCATAAATGTAACAACCTCAGGGAAAAGGATGAATATTTATGAAAATACAAATTGCCCAGGTTAACAGAAGAGAAAGTAAAATTCCTAAATAATCCCATCTCAGAAAAAGAAATTGAGCAAGCCATCATTGAACTCCCTAGGAAAAAATTTCCAGGGTCACATGGTTTTACATGTGAATTCTACCAAACATTTAAAGAACAATTAATTCCCATCCTTTATAGACTATTTGGGAAAACAGGTGAAGGAGTCCTACTAAATTCTTTTTATGACACAAATATGGTACTAACACCTAAATCAGGAAAAGTCAAAACAGAAAAAGAAAATTATAGACTAATTTCTCTAATGAATATTGATGCAAAAATTTTAAATGCAATGTTAGCAAAAAGACTACAGCAATTTATAACGAGAATAATACACTATGACCAGGCAGGATTTATTCCAGGAATGCAAAGCTGGTTCAGTATTAAGAAAGCTAGCAGCATAATGGATCATATCAACAACAAAACTAGTGAAAACCATATGATTATCTCAACAGATGCAGAAAAAGCTTTTGACGAAATACAACAGCCATCCCTATTAAAAACACTAGAACGTACAAGAATAAATTGAGTCTTCCTTAAAATCCTAAGTAGCATCTATCTAAAACCATCAGCAAGCATTACATGCAATGAGGATAAGCTAGATGCATTCCCAACAAGATCAGAGATGAAACAAGCCATTATCACCCCTATTATTCAATTTTGTACTAGAAATGTTAGCTTTAGCAATAAGAAAAGAAAAAGAAATTGAAGGAATTAGAATAGGCAAAGAAGAAACTAAGTTATCACTCTTTGCAAATGATACGATGATTTACTTAGAGAATCCTAGAGAATCAAGTAAAAAATTGCTTGAAATAATAAACAACTTTAGCAAAGTTGCAGGATATAAACCCACATAAATCCTTGGCACTCCTATATATTACTAACAAAGCCCAACAGCAAGAGATAGAAAGAGAAATTCCATTTAAAGTTACTGTAGACACTATAAAATATCTGGGAGTCTACCTGCCAAGAGAAGGTCAGGGCCTATATGAACACAATTATGAAACATTTTTCACAAAAATAAAGTCAGATGTAAATAAATGGAAAAATATCAGGTGCTCATGGTTAGCCCTAGCTAACAAAATGAAAATGACAATTTTACCTAAATTAATTTATTTATTCAGTGCCATACCAATCAAACTACCAAAAAATTATTTTACAGAGCTGAATAAAATAACAATAAAATTCATCTGGAAGAACAAAAGATCCAGAATATCAAGGGAATTAATGAAAAGAAATTCTAGGGAAAGTGGCCATACCAGATATTAAACTGTACTATAAAGCAGCAGTCATCAAAACTACTTGGTACTGGCTAAGAAACAGAGTGATGGATCAGTGGAATAGGTTGGGTACACAAGACAAAGTACTCAGCGACTATATCAATGTACTCTTTGATAAACCCAAAGAATCCAGCTTCTGGGCTAAGAATTCACTATTTCACAAAAACTGTTGGGAAAGTTGGAAAATGGTAGGGCAGAAACTGGGCATAGACCAATATCTTACACCATATACCAAAATAAAGTCAAAATGGGTTCATGATTTAGGAATAAAGGCTGATACTATAAGCAATTTGGGAGGCCAAGGAATAGTTTACCTGTCAGATTTATGGGAAAGGGAATAATTTATGCCCCAACAAGAGGCAGAGAGCATTACAAAATGAAAAATGGATAATTTTGATTATGTTAAGTTGAAAAGTTTTTGTATAAACAAAGCCAATGCAACCAAGATTAGGAGGGAAGCAGAAAACTGGGAGAAAATCTTCACAACCAATATCTCTAATGAAGGCCTCGTATCTAAAATATACAGGAAACACAGCCAGATTTATAGAAATACAAGCCATTTCCCAATTGAGAAATGGTCAGAGGATATGAACAGGCAGTTTTCAGAGGAAGAAATTTAAAATATCTATAGCCATATGAAAAAATGCTCTAAATTACTATTGATTTGAGAAATGCAAATCAAAACAATAATTGGCTGACATGACAAAACAGGAAAATGATACATGCTGGAGAGAATGTCGGGAAATTGAAACACTGGTAAATTGTTGGTGGAGATGTGAACTCTGGAGAGCAATTTGGAACTATGTCCAAAGGCCTATAAAAATGTGCATACCCTTTGACCCAGCAATAACACTTCTAGGGCTGTATCCCAAAGAGATTATACAAGTGGGAAAAGGACCCATATGTACAAAAATATTTATAGCATTTCTTTTTGTGGTCGCAAAGAATTGGAAATCAAGGAGATGCCCATCGATTTGGGGAATGGCTGAACAAATTGTGGTATATGAATGTAATGGAATACTATTGTGCTGTAAGAAATGAGGAGCAGACAAATTTCATTATAACCTGGAATGACTTAGATGATACGGATACTGAGCAGAACCAGGACATCATTATACACAATTACAGACACACGACATCTGTAAGGACTAACTTTGATAGACTTGACTTCTCTCTCAATGCAAGGTTCAAAGACAGATCCAAAAGACTCATGATGGAAAAAGCTATGCACATCCAGAGAAAGAATTATGGAGTCTGAATGCAGATTGAGGCAAACTTTTTGCTCTCTCTTTTTTTTTTCCTTCTTTTTTTGGTTTTGTTTCTCCTTTGTCATAATTCATCCTATTGGTTATAATCCTTCATTACTACTGGACTACTACGCAAATAAGTTCAATGTGAAGGTGTATGTAGAACCTACATTGGATTACATGCCTTCTTGGGGGGGGGGCTGAGGGGAGGAGTGGGAGACAAAATTTGGAACCAGAACTGAGTGTTGTAAACTAAAAATAAAAAACAAATTTATTTAAAGAAAAAAAGTAAACTAAAGTTTGAGTAGTTCACCCTCCTCATAATTGTTCATCATCTACCTTGAATAATGAGAGGCAGGAGGATAAAATGGATAAAGAGCTGGCACAGGAGGCAGAAATATCTGGATCAGGTCTGCACAACCTGTGGCATGCCAAAGGATTTCCAGCACCTGCAAAAAATGTAGAGGAAAACATCCTTTGTATGTAAAGGAAATCTTTTGGGGTGTTTCACGTGGCCTGCGGGCTGCAGTCGGTCAGTCGGCCACAAGCTGTGCAGGTCTGATGTGGGCCTCGATTTCACTTCAGGCATATAACAACCATGTGACTCAGGACCAGTGGCTTGACTGCTAAGTGTCCTCAGGTAATTCTGTAAGGCTCTAAGACTACTTCTCTGAGACTACCACTTCTTTAATCTTCTTCAAACCCCAGTTTAGCTAAACCCTTTTTGTTCTCCTTAGCGTCCACCACCAACCTCTGCTCATTTCTAGGCCTTATCACTACTTGATACCATCCTTAGATGACTGAGCTAAAATTGTATCAGTCCATAGTTATTTGCCTCTGCTTTTATCTTCTACACATTTCTTTTTAAATTGTGAGTTGTTCGTGAAGTTTTCTATATAGCTACAATGATCATAGTTCCCTTCCTTTTTGACTGTTGGAATTATTTCTGTTTCTATCTTCAGAAATTCATCTTTGAGAGCTTCCCATTCCTCTCAGGCAGACTTTTACTGAAGAACAGTCTATCACTGATCCTACCTATACTTTATATGAATCCTCTAAATTCTGCTCTCTCAGTATCTGGGTACATGTTGGCCTATATACTCTGCTTTCCTTTCCTTCTCTCTCACAAATTTTAAGCTGGAAAAGTTACTTATACCAAACTCATAATTATCTGTGTGTGTATGAATGTATGTATGTATATATGTAGGTATGTCAAGAGCCAGTTCTTTATTGGTCAGAATCATGTCCCCGCTAGAAAATCTTGTCACTTCTGCAACTTTTGAAGGATAAAATTATCATTAAAATAAGTAGAGAATTCCAACAAATGAAATTATTGTTTCATTGCAGCACTGAGAATTTTGTGATCTGTCTTCCTCATCACCTCATCTAATTCCACCTTCTGATGAGGTCATCACTAGCTGACAACACTGCTTCTGTTTCTCTCTTCACTGATCCTCACCCAAATGCTCCACTATTCTTCCTTCATGAGTTTATTTCCTGGATACACCATGCTACTACACTACTCATCGGAGGTCAGATCAAATAAGCATTTCTTAGGGCTCTACCCCCGCCCCAAAAAAAAATCTTGGGCGGGGGGCAGTCTTTTACCTACTCAAAAATATTCACAATTGCTCAATCTGTACTATTAAAAAATGAGAAACAACCTGTATTTCAAAGAATCAAAGAATGGCTGAATAAATTATGGTAAACCAATGTCTATATGTATATACCTATATAAAAGGATAGGGAGTATGACAAAGTAGATAAAAGTGGCCTGGGAAGCACAAAGACCTAGGTTCCACTAAACTGGTCATGAGACTCTTAAACAAGCACTTAACCTCTCAGTGTCCCCAGGCAAGTCTGTAAGACTACAAACTATAGTTAAGTTGTTACCTGTATCAGTGGAGAGAATTTCTTCAAGGGAATTACCTTATATCAGGAGTTTTTAACATCAGGTCTGTCAACTTTAAAAAAATATTTGGATAGTTCTATTTTAATACAGTTGGTTTTCTCTGCAATCCTATGCATTTAAAAACATTATTCTGAGAAAAATATTTTTTACTCTATCACCAAAGGACTCCAGGAAACCAAAAAGAGTTTAAGAACCCTCACTCTATACAAATAGCCAGATACTCTTCAAAAAACTAATGCAACAGAATACTAAGATGCTATAAATACAATAAACACAACTCAAGCAAGGAAGGCAGGATTAATCTTGTATAAAGGAGGTAGTATGGACCAGAAGTGTCAAATTAACAGGTAAGTTACAGGTTGCCAGCAAAACTGTACGTCAGAGTCAGATTAAAATGTAACTGGGAAATGTTTAATAAAATAAAAATACAATAGAAAATAGATGTTAATTTATGACTTTCTAAATTACCATGGCATTTGATACCAGTGGTATAGAGTGTGATAAGAACATAAACTGTATACATACTCACCACAATTCTACAATTTTATTGTTAGAAAAGGAAGGAAAAGGAAAAAGAAGAAAGGAAAGAAGGGCCAAAGGTGATGGAACTTTGAGCATGACTGGAAAGAAACATGAAACAAAAAAAACAAAGTTGTTTTACTTGTTTGTTGTCTATAAATTCACTGATTTCTATCTTGTTAAAGACTAGGAGCTTGGGGTAATATCTTACCTCTTATAGTATGTAGGTAATAGCATTCACTGGTAAACATAAAAAGATGTTGTTGACCCAAAATCATCTTTCTTAGAAAATTCTTTATTTGTCCTACACTTATACAGACTAAATTTTAAAACAACAGCTGTTTTCTGACATTCTCGTTTGCATTGGCTGCAGGCAGGTGTCAGAAATGTCTTTGTAGTAATTACTGTACTATATTACAGCTGCCCTATAAAGAATACTGTGTCCCATATGGTCTGAATTATCTTTTTTTTAAATCTAGCTAAACTCATAAATACAGTGCTGAGATAGGAGCTGGCAAGAGAAATGTTAACTTGAATTTTCCTATACTGGCTTCTGTAGAAATTGATGTTTGCTCTGCAATAGTATTTTCTGTTTACACTATCTCATTCTACTAGTTGAGGGTGGGAGTCGGGGTAGGGGTACAATTGGTGGGAAAGTCAAACATTTTTAGCCAAAGAAATAGAATCTATAGCAGTAAATTCTTTTTTTTTAAATCTTTCTCCTTCCTTCCATCCTTAATTACCACAATACTCAAATTGCTTCTTTCTGGCTGCTTGTAGTATTTTCTCCTTGACCTGGAAACTCTGGAACTTGGAGACAATATTCCTAGGAGATTTCTTTTTGGGATCTATTTGAGGA
>JAQQSZ010004576.1:0-14116 GCA_028646595.1 Phalanger gymnotis | reverse complement strand
CTCTCTCTCTCTCTCTCTCTCTCTCTCTCTCTCTCTCTCTCTCTCGCTCTCTCGCTCTCTCGCTCTTGCTCTCGCTCTCTTTCCCTCTCCTTCTCTCTCTTGCTCTCTCTCCATCTCCCTCTCCCCTTCTCTCCCTCTCCCCCTCTCTCTCTTCCCCCCTCCTTCTCTCTCCCCACCTTCCCTCCCTCTGTCTGTCTGTCTCTGTCTCTGTCTCTGTCTCCGTCTCCATCTCTGTCTCTGTCTCTTTCTCTCTCTCTTTGGAGCTCCAGTCCCCCATCAGCATATTGAACATTATAAATTGGATGTCCTGGAAACATCTCAAACTCAGCAAGCCTGAAAAATAAGTCATTTTCTCTCCCCTCCCCCAACTTTCCCCTCTCCCAAATCTCCCTACTACTTCCAAGGGTACTATCATCATCCCAGTCACCTAGGTTCCCAACCTTGGTGTTTCTGACTCACAGAATCACTGGATTTGAGAGTTGGAAGAAAACTCAGTAGACATCTATTGCAAACTCTATACAAAGGACTTCCTATTATAATATATCTGGCAAGTGATCATTCAGCCTCTACTTGAAGGCCTCCTAGGAGGGAGAAACCACCATGTCTTGAGGCAGGCAGTTCTAGATATTCCTCATTCTTCATCACAATACACATCCCATCAATTGCCAAATCTTGTCATTCTTTTTCCAGAACATGGTTCCCATATATCGCCTCCTGTCCACTCTTGCCAGCACCATCTTAGTTCAGGTGCTCATCACCTTTGGCCTGGACTATTACAGCAGACTCCACGGTCGCACAGCTGGTAAGGTGTGTAAGGAAGTAAGTAAGCTAGGAAGGCAGCTAGGAGGTGTAGTGGATAGAATTTCAGGCTTAGAGTCAGGAAGAGCCAAATTTAAATCTTGCCTCAATTGCTAGCTATCCAATCTTGAGCAAGTCATTTAACCTCTTCTCTGCACCTCGGTTTTCTCATCTGTAAAATAGGGATACTAATAGCATTTACCTCCCAGGGTTATGGTGAAGATCAAATGAGACAATATATTTTGTGAACTTTTGTACTTTGTGAACCTTCAAGCCCTATGTAAATGCCAGCTAATTTCCATCAAACCATAAGTCTAGGAACAAGGTAAAAGTGGAGGTAGAACTTAGCAGCAAACTAACTGGTACTTTCCTGTGCCTTAGAATGGTATACATTTGCCCAATTAAATTTAATTAAATATTTATTAAGAACAGTAATAGAATCAATATTGCCAGTCCTCATGGAAAGGATGTGGGAAGTGATTGCCCCATGGCTATATTCATCAACCTTATGCTTTCCCAGACTAACAAGGCCTTCCTCAGAGACAGGAACTGCTGGGGAGCAAAGAGGAATAAGAGATAGTGCTTGTCCTCATGGAACTTAGTCTATCAAGAATTGCACACACTTAACTATACTTCAAGATAGGGTGTGCTAAGCAGTCCAATATTCCTGGATTCCAATGGGGCGGTGACCTCATGGATATGGATATTCCTTCTAATTGTGCAAATCAAAATCATTCCATGCCTGGCCAACTCTGGCAGTTCAGAAGTAAGAGAAAGTTAAGAAGTTGGTAGAGTATGTGCATGTGAGGAGGCATTGGAATAGGAAGGATTAGGGAATGACTTCATGGGGAAGGTGTCATTTTAGTTAGGTCATGAAGAATGAATAAAAATTTGACAGAGATCCCAATGAAAAATATTCCAGGTATGAAAAAAATACAGAGGCCAGGAAATGTGGGGCATGTCTGGAGAACTATGAATAGGCTGGTTGACTTTGCTGAGCATGGTCTGGGCTGAGAGTTTGGTGGAGTTCTGTAAATCACACCATTTCAGTGACTGGCTACAAGTCCCATCTTGGGAAGCATGGGCTGATTTCTCTCTTCGTTCAACCATGCTTCTCTGATTGGTATGAGTTCACCGTTGGCTCAAAACCCAACTATGCTATGAGTGATCTTTGTGCCATGGCTCTCTACCACTCAAGTCCACTATCATGCCACCCTTAGCCTCCAAGTCAGACCTCCAGCTTTGGTCCTGGGACTGTAGATCTGCTTATTGACTAGAGTTCACCATATCAAGCAGGGGACAGATAAAACATGCTGCACCTTAGCTATCTTCCTTCCCTGTTGCCATGGTTTGTTTTTCCCTATCCCCTACCTCTTGCTCTACGAACAGTAATCAAATCAACATTACCATTCCTCATGGAAAGGATGTATTATCTGATTGATCTATGGCTATATTCACCAACCCTTTGACTCCCCAGACTAGAAAACCCTTCCCCAGCCATTACTTTCCTATAGGAGTTGTCTTCCCATGTTACAACATAAGCCCTTTGAGGACAGGAACTGTCTTAACTTATTATATTTGTATCCTCAGTACTTAATACAGGTTCTGGTATATAGTAAGTGCTTGATAAAAACTTTTTCATGCATTCATTTATTACTGCATTTAAACACTGGGGGGAACCCGTGCATGGCATGGAAGATTGGGAAAGATCAAAAGTTGGTTTAGAAACCTCTAATCTTACAAGTTATAGCTTTTAAAAGCTTGCAGTGGAAGTTAATGAGAGAAAAGAAATATTTTGGTTGGTCCAAGCTCAAGAGGAAAGATAAGAATTTCACTGGTGTTTTTTTTAAGAATAAAAGCCAAGCATTTTATTTAAAGCACAATCGAAGGCAATAATTGAACTTTCAACAACCCCCAAAAAATTTCATCTGAATAAAGGTTATTTTTAAAGAAAGAAGACTTTAAAAGAGTGATATTTCACAGAATTCTGAGCAAAGGAAAAATGGGAACTCCTTAGAGAAACTTGAATGTTACAAGTCTGGAGATTTAAGCTACTGGCCTCAGAATCAAACTTTTATCTGCATACCAATAACTTCAATGCCATCTATGCTTACTGGAGAGGCAACCAACAAAACAACAAACAAAAATCCAAGAAACATTTGTTCAATGCCTACTGCGTGTGCAAAGCACAGTGCTAGGTGTGGGGGATAAAAAGATGAGGAAAAGATGATTCGAGCACCTCTTTATTCCTCTACAGACTCCACTCCAGGCTCCCTGGAATTTCTCCACCATGCCCCCCACAAGGGTACCTTCTCTTATCCCACCCAGGTGAGGAAACTCCCTCTACCAATGCAAGTTGGCTCCTTCTATGAAACTTACAGTCTGAGAGAGTAGTCCAGATTCTCTGAAAGAACAAACAATTTCTACAGGGTCACCTAGCCAAGTAGCTACCAGAATCAGGTATTGAATCAAACCTGGATTTAATCCAAGTCTTCTTGCCATGCTTCCACTGGTTAGAGTGGAAATTCTTTATAGGAACGGTTATCATTTTTTTAATTTTTGATTGAAAGGAAGTAATACAGCCAGAAAGATAGGTTAGAGACATTATAAATGTCAGGCTAAGAAGTTTCATGTGCTGCATGAAGGATGGATTGGAGATATGAGAGATCAGAGGCAGTGAGGCCAGTGAGGAAGCTATTCTAACAGTCTAGATGAGAGGGGATAAAAGCCTGAATTAAGATATTAATATGACAGCAGAGTGAAGGGAGAAATAGAGACAGCTAAGAGAGATGTTATAGGGAGAGAACCAATGGAACTTGGTATCTTGTGCAGAGAGAGAAAAAGAGAGAGAGAGAGAGAGAGAGAGAGAGAGAGAGAGAGAGAGAGAGAGAGGGAGGAGAGGTAGACAAGTGGATAATGAAGAGAAAGAGACAGAGACAGAGAGAGGGAGGAGCAGAAACAGAGAGAGAAAGGGGGAGAGGGAGACAGAGAGGGAGAAAGACAGATGAAGAGACAGAGAGAGAAAAAGAGAAGCAGATATAGAAAGAGAGAAACAGGTGCAGAGAGAGAAAGAGAGAGAAGGAGAGAGGGAGGAAGGGAGCAGAAGCAGAGGCAGAGAGAGAAAGGAGGAGGGGAGAGAGTCAGAGAGAAACAGGAGAGACAGAAAGACAGAGACAGAGAGAGAAGTGGCAGAGGAAGGGGGAGGGAATCAATAACAACTGAGTTAACTCAGCACCTGGTATCCTCAGCAGCTATGGGTAAACTGGGACAGGTTAAGGGGAATGCAAAGAAGGTCCTCTAACTTCTGGGCACAAGGTTTAAGTGCTGTGATGTAGAGGCAGAAATGGCCAGTTGGCCGTTTGAGATGTGATGGTGGAGCTCAGAAAAGAGCTTGAAGATAGAGATACGTGTTTAGGAGTCATTTGCTTAAAGTTAATAACTGTACACAGGGGGAGTGAATAAGAGCAACAAAGGAGAGAATGTAAAGGGAGAAGAATGAAAAACTTAGGGCAGAACCTTGGGAGATAAAAGGCAAATGATCCACGAAAAAGAGACCAAGGAAATAAGAGGATAAACCAGAAAGAGCAGTTTCATCGAAGCCAAGGAAGGCGGGAGTTTCCAGGAGAGTGGGATTGAACCTACAAAAAAGATGGGAGAGGAAGAGAACACAGAAAAAGCCAGTATATAGAAGTGCAAAGAGGTGATGGTGTCTTGTGAGACAACGATTTTAGCTATTGAGCAGAGCTGGTTAACTGGGAACTAGGGAGCCAAATTCCACTCACTCTTCTCCAGGCGTATGCTGAAGAATATTGAACAACTAGTTTTCAAAAAAAAAAAAAGACACTTGGCACACTTTTAAGTTTAATCTGATTTAACAGTTTCTCCATCACTTTCTAAAGTCCCGACAATCAAAACAATAAATCGAGTCTTGATTTGTAGTTTGCCAATTTCAAAGTTGTAAATCTCACACTGAAAATTTAACAATCACCTCTCCCAAAAGCCAATCTGAGTCAGCTCTAGTTCCCTCCCCTCACCCCAATCTATGGACTCATAATCATCTGGAAGATCAACTGGTGAGTGTGGAAAGAATGCAATTTTACAATTGTTTGGGGGTTCAGGGCCTGGAGTCAGGAAGAACTGAGTTCAAATCTAGACTTTTGCCAGCTGTGCGATCTTGTGCAAGTCACTTAACCTCTGTTTGCCTCAGTTTCTTCATCTGTAAAATGAGGGTAATAACATCACCTATCTCTCAGGGTTGTTGTGAGGCTCAAATGAGACCATATTTATAAAGTATTTTGCACATAGTAGGTGTTGCATAAATTGAACGATGATGATGATCATATTTATAAAGTATTTTGCACATAGTAGGTGTTACATAAATTGAGTGATGATGATGATCATATTTATAAAGTATTTTGCACATAGTAGGTGTTGCATAAATTGAATGATGATGATAATCATATTTATAAAGTATTTTGCACATAGTAGGTGTTACATAAATTGAGTGATGATGATGATCATATTTATAAAGTATTTCGCACATAGTAGGTGTTGCATAAATTGAGTGATGATGATGATGATGATGATCATAGGGACAAGGATAATAATAATAACAGATAAAACTCACAATTCCCCAGCTCCATTGTATGCTGAATCCTTAAATGATTCTCCCTCATAACCTCCCGCTAGGTTAGCCTACAAAAGGGAGCCTGTTCTCCCTCTTACCATCCTTAGAATAGCTAGGAACAATAAAATAACTTCCTCCACTTCATTCTGTGGCTGCTAGAGAACACAGTCAAGAGAGTACTGGGCTTGGAGTCAGGATGACCTGAGTTCAAATTCAGCCTGAGATACTCATTAGCCATGTGACCCTAGTCAAGTCACTTAACTACTACTCGCTTCACTTTCCTCAATTATAAAATGAGGATGATAACAGCATCTACCTCCCAGGGTTTTTGTGAGGATTAAATGTGATATTTGGAAAGCATTTAGCACAGTTCCTGCATGTAGTAAGTAGGTGCAATACACATCCCAGCTTATTCCCTTCCTCCTTTCCCTTGACCACTGACTGCCCAGAGGTCTGACGGAAGGGCCCAAAACTTACCAGTTTATCTTTTGGTTGTTATGCTGGGATAAATGATGTATTTTCTGTTTCATCATCACCATTTGTAGCTTATAGCAAAAGCTACTTAATTCTAGAGGCCTGGTGTCTTTAGAGCAAATGTCCTTCACATAGTGTCCCCGGATAGATGTTAGCGAGTCCACAGACTTAGATGGGAAAAAATAATTATGTCTTTACTTTCTCTAATGTCGAATTGTAATTTAGCATTTTTTTCAATTATTGAAAAATATCATTCTGAGAAGGGATCCATAAACTTCATCACACCGTCAAAAGTGTTCACTACACACACACACACACACACACACACACACACACACACACACACACACACACACACGGTTAAGAACCCCTTACTTAATGGCAGAGATATGATTCTCTACGGTCCAAAGATCTCTGATAGGAACAAGATTCCCCTTGTCCCCTTACAACAATAGGTTTTCCTCTCAAAGGCCACAGAGCTCTCCTTGGAGCCTGGGTGCCTGCCTCCCTTAATGTATCTTCTTGGCCACCTAATGGCATAAAAAGTCTCACTCACATGGAGTCAGAGTCCCTCTGATTTGGAGGATAGTTGAATACCATATCCTGCTCTGCTGATAAGATAATTTTCATATGGAGACAAGGTGGGGTGTTGTTTATTTTTATTGCATATCCTTGCTGTGCTGGAGCAAAGTGAACCTTTTTTTAATTGTTCAATGACTTAAGAGTATCTCATTTTGTTCAAAAATTGAACTTTGATGGGGTGCTAGTGTTGGGCCCATCCAATATCTCCATTGCTTGTTCATGAGGATTCTCCAGAAATTTATGTTTATAATGTGAGAAAGTCTTTTTCTTTCCTTACATAAATTAACGATTATAACATTTCTAATTGCGACATCACCCAAAGCAATACCAATTTGCCCATCGGATTAAGTTTGGCATTTTTTTTATTAAATGCGGTTTTGTATTTCTTTGTATCCTTACTTTTCTTATCCTGCAAATGATCAGTTGGAATGGTTGGGGCAGGTCTCTGAGAGACTTGTTCTTTCTTCCATACAAGTGATGCACATGCTGAAAAAAAGAAAGCATTAGTGTGGTGGTAACTGAATGGTGAAGGTATTTATGAAACTCCCCTCCCCCAGGTCACATGTTTCCTTTGAACAAAGTGCCTTTAATAGACCAGTGGCCTTGCTTCCAACAGTTTAGCATATGGCTTCCTCTTCCTTAAGTCAGTTATACAACTTGCCATGCAGAGTAGCACTCTCCGGAATGCGCTCCTTTGAGTTACTCCCCTCTTCTCTTGGCAACAAAATGCCAAACATGCGTCAGGGGCATGCAATGATTACCCAGAAACCACATGTCCTATCATATGTCACCCCTCATAATTTATTTTTATTAGGCTAGTAAGTAGTATCAGCATTTTATAAGCACGTATTTATACTTGTTAATTTAATTTATGCAAATGCCTCATTTATGTAAATCATCTACAGATCCACCATCAGGACATCTTTAGCAAAATAACATGATTGTGATATTTAGGGATTTGACATATATAATCAGAGAATGTGAATTATTTTTATGGCATGTTTTATATGCCACCAAGTTCATAAAATGTTCACGGTCTGGTTTTATTGAAAACTCTAGTCTTTGGGTTAGTAGGTTTGGTCTTCTCTCTCTTTGCCCATTTTCATTACTTTTCATTCTTTCTCCTATTGTGCCCAGCTCCCTCCAGCTGTTCAGGTCAGTTTGCTGCTGGAGACCAGGAGACCAAGGGCTCTGGTTGCAGCTGCAATGAGAAAACTAAGCCTCCCATTTGAGTTCCCTTTAGAAGGATGAGGTTATGGCATGTAAACAGAATACTGTATTTCATAGCGATCTAAGGGCTTTGGACTTGATCCCTCTTTGATAGTACTGTCCTCATTACCAATTCATGACAATGCCAGTCAGTCATCATGAATAATAAGGTCTTCCACCCCCGAATCTAGAATATCTGTTACCAGTTTATGGCACATTACCCAAATAGGAGGCTGGAGTTAGGTCTCTTCTGGGTAAGGGATGTCAAGTATCACTCAAATTCTTGTTCAAGTACACCAGAAGTTTATTTAATAGGGAAAGGAATGGGAACAGAAGGGAAAAGGAAGGTAGTGGAGAAAAGCAATATGTGACCATGTTGACTAAACACGTTACTGGTATTAGGAGTTGGTTAAACCATCCTTCTGTTTTCTGAAATGTACATTGATGACAAGGATATTGCATTCATTCACAGAAATTGGGAAGCCAGGAGATCTGAGAGATTATTACATGTGTCATATTTGAACCTAAGAAAGGCTTTTGATTCTCTCTTGGAAAACATACACAGACTGAGACAATTTTGTCTTGATTGTGCCTTTGCAGGGTTGAATTCAAAATGGACCAAATTCAATTCAAAATGGTCCCTTAGGATGGAGGTATATTAAATAAGTGTGGCGATGAAAAGCCTGGTTTTAGTTGAGATTTGACCCATCACTTGGATTATGAAATGATGCACATGGTCATTATTGGTCAACAATGATAACTGGCTCTCGTGGCAGGCAGGATTAAATTCAAAATGATCTTGATGAATTAAAGAAATGTTCATGGTTGGGGCAGCTAGGTGACACAGTGAGTACAGCACCAGCCCTGGAGTCAGGAAGACCTGAGTTCAAATCCGACCTCAGGCACTTGACACATTTACTAGCTGTGTGACCTTGGGCAAGTCACTTAACCCCAATTACCCTGCCTTCCCCCCTACACAAAAAAAAAGAAAAGAAAAGAAAAGAAATCTTCATGATTGAAGCAAGGCAATACATTTATCAGGGCAAAGTTTAATACACTGACAGAGAATTCCAGGCTGCACTATGATAAGTGAACTATGCTAAGGAGTCCACGACAGAGTCTTGGTATTTCCAGGACTAGGTGCCATTCTAGACTTCATAATCTAGTAGGGATAGTTCGCCACAATGCAACCAATTTAAGATGAGAGACACTGAATTAATTGAACCTGGAAAAGATAAGATTTTGCATTAGTGTGTGTGTATGTATTTTCAAATAAGAGAATGATGTCTTCTTTTCTCCAAACTCAAGATCCCTAGTTTCTTTACATTTAGTGCCCGAGGCAGCAATGTACTCAGGGCAGATGATATAAATGTACCTTGAAATAAATATTACAATTTGTTATGCAAAAATATAGGAAGTAATCAACAAAAACTCCATTGAGTGGCAGGGGAAATTAGTTATTATAATAATTGTTTTATATTCTAAATTTTGGTGTCCTGGGGCAAAATCCTGGTTTTCCTAACCTAGTTATGGCTCCAAAGGTGGTGAGTAGGCAAAGTCTTCGACTTAACATAGCATAGTTTTAAAAAGAAAACCATACTCTTTTATCACAAAGGATTCAAATCTGATATAAAGAAACAATTATTGTTATGACTCATTAAACCTTGAAACAGATTGTTGTTATTCTGTCATGTCTGACTCTTCATCACCCTATATAGGGTTTTCTTGGCAAAGGTACTGGAATGGTTTGTCATTTCCTTCTCCAGTTCATTTTGTAGATGAGGAAACTGAGGCAAATAAGATTAAGTGACTTGCCCAGGGTCACACAGCTAGTAAGTGTCTGAGGCCAGATTTAAACTTAGGTCTTCCTGATTCAAGGCCTGGAACTCTATCCAGGGTACCACCTAGCTGCTACTAGAAACAGATTACTGAAGGTATAAGATAGTTTTTCTTAGAAGCCTTTAAAAACAAGACAGATGCTGAACTAATTGGCTAGTTCAGATGTGAATTGCTTAGAAATAGAAAATGGATTTGATGATAACTGGTGAGTTTTCTTCCAGACCTCCAAACTTATGACTCACTGTTTTAAAGGCATCTTGAGCTAAATATCAGCGAACAAGCTTTATAAAGTTATTCTCTGGAGGAGTGGCTAAGGGATGAAGGAGAAGAAGTAGGAAGTTTTAGATCAGAATATATGATTTAGGGGATGAAGGGGAATTTAATATACTGTGTCATTCCAAATACACCTACTTTTTAGATTAAGAAAAGATTAAAATAGAGATAAGCACAGAAACATTCTCCTTTCTCCTGGTCAATATTGAATTTTATTTTCTTTCCCTCCTCATTGGAGTCTTTAGGGAAAGGTTCTCACCTGTTGAGGACACCTGTTGGCTGTCTTCTAGTACAGATCCTTTGCAGGGTAAACTTGGACTGGATGGTTGATGAGATTCCTTTCCAATCTTCAAAGCTGTAAGATGTTGACACAAAGATGATAAATACAAAGAATATAAAAATAAATAGAAAGTGATACAAAATTAAGCTGAACTGGAGTTACATATGTGTGTATATGTATATATATATATATGTATATGTGCATATACATGTGTGTGTGAATATATATATGTATATATACATATATACATATTGACTACAACCATATTAACAAAGAAGAAAATTTAAGAGTAGTATAATAGCTGGGCAAACACAATTTCTGTTTGGGATTTTTGTTTATATTTTTAAAATTCTACTTTGTTAAATGCTTAGGATCTTATGTAAGACTTTATTCCTAATTTTATGTTGATTATTTGTTTTAGGTGATGGTTAGTAAGTTAAAAATTTTTTAAAAACTATCGTTGGAAGATATTTTTTATTTTAGTAGTTCCCCACATGAATGAAATTATAAAGCTGTCCTCACCTCCCTAATAAATTAATAACAATTTTTATAAAGAAACAACTGACACATGCTTTCCCATTACCTTAGTTCCATGATTGCAGTCATAAGGATCAATATATACATACACATATATGTCATATGCTTTTTTTTAACATTACTACTGATATTTAGAGGGGAAATGTATTACAGTCTATCCCTTAGGAATGGTGGAGAGAACCCAAAGCAAATGTACTTTGATAGCACATCCTGGAAAAAATAGCTATTGAACCAACTCCTACATAAAACATAAAGTGAAATAAGCAAAGAAATGGCCAACAATACAATTTTTTTTAACCTGCAAACATCTTTATTTCACGCAAGATTCCAGTCAAGTTGTGTCAAATCTCAGTTCATTCCAAGAGCTGATTGGGATTCAGCCAGAACTTGTCTCCATATTTATAGCATTATTATCCAGATGTACAAATAAATTCATGCATCATTTATTTTCATTGTTTAGTGATGGCCATTCATAACTGATTCATGACTCTGCTTCTCACAGCAAAGGTCAGGAGATGTGGAAATAAACGACGTTTGGGGAGCCGGTCCCTTTCCATGCATTCAGCCTATTATCATAAATAACATTTTACACCAACTCAGCCCCTTCACTCCCAACTCGTTAATGATTATTTTGTTGTTCTTTTCAAATCAATGAATCACCAGCCTGAACCTATGCAAGAAAACTATTCTTGTATAGAAAAGCAATTAAAATGTGTTGGAAGCATTTTAATTGCAATGAAACCCATACCCTAACTCAAAAACAAGAAGTTTAGTGTCTCTGTGTTCACTCTTCACATTACAATTCACTTGCGAATATGAGTCCAATATGTTTCTCTCTTGGAGCTTTAGTTAAACTCCTTCAGTTTATGAACTGCAGGCATATTCTTCTTAATTTCCCATTCACTTGATTCATATATGCAGAGAGTTCCTACTAGTTCATCGTGCTTCCTCTGACCTCACGCCTACAAGGTAAAGAGATAATTAGAATCTTTTAAAATAATGTCAATGTGAGATAGCAAGACAAAGTCAATTTGCTGTTACTAAATACTTAGCATTTTCAAGGATTATGAAATTTCAGGCAATCAGATCTGTAATGTTCCTTCAACTAACCTTAAAAAAAAGATGGATGGACAAGTAAACAGATCTGAAGTCTCAATTTATAGCATCATAGAATTATAGATGTAGATGTGGAAGAGCCTTCCAGGCTATCAAATTGATCTCTTCTTTTACAGATGAGGAAACCAAGGCCCAGGACCACACAGCTATTAAGTATCTAAGGCAAGATTTTAACCCATGTCTTCCAGACTCCAAGTCTGACACGCTATCTAACATACCACACTGTCCTTCATTTCTTTGCTATCTTAAGCTACCTTTGACTTTATAAACTTCTGTCAACCTTGAAAAGCCTCCCAAAGTCTGCCACTTCAGAAGGAAAGAAGGCAGATGGTGTTAACTTGCTAAGAAAAATTACCCTGAACCTCACCTAGGATTATATGCATTTAAGCCAAACCATAGCCTTTCCATTGTTTTTATTAAGATGTGATTTTGGCAGTGTAGGGAATCCAATATAGAAATTCCCTCCAGTGATACAGATTAGAAACTCATTTGTTACTTACGGTCTTAGAGAGTTGTTTGGGACACATAAGTTAGGTGAATTGTCCATCTCTTAATAGCCAATATATGTCAGAGGCAGAATTTTCTGACTCTAAGACATATATGTGCTTTTGTGCATATGAAATGTTGGTCCAATCTCAATACCAAAAATCTTCCTCGGACTGTATATCCTTGGGTAGGTCACTAAACCACTTTTGACTTCAGTTTCATCATTTGTAAAATGAAAAGCTTAGACTAGATAATCTCTGAGGTCCCCTCTAGGGCTGAATTTATTATTCTGTAATCTAAATTAATCCAAATTACACCTGGGTAATAATGCTATAAATATGGAGACAAGTTCTGGCTGAATCTTAATCAATGAACTGGAATTTGACACAATTTGACTGGAATCTTGCAGTGAAATAAGGGTGTTGTTTGCAGGTTAAAAAAGTTGTATTGCTGGCCATTTCTTTGCTTATTTCACTTATGTTTTATACAGGAGTTGGTTCAATTTTTTCCAGAATGTGTTATTGATGCACATTTTCTATAGGTTCTCTCCATCCAAAGAAGATACTTCTTTCTCCAAAGCACCAAAGTCCAAAAAACCTCCTCTCTCAATCGTCTTTAATGGAGACCTTTTAAAGAATAAACGTGGGATTCTAAGAGAAAAGAAAGGGAATGTTGTTATCTATCCTCCATATTTTGTAATATGAATTTATGGGTGTAGGCTACGTCTTTTACAGCCTTAAAGGTAGCAATCCCACTATGTGTGCTGACTGTACGAATTCTATCAAATGGCCAGTTGGCTTCCTAATGAATGGATATGGGGTAGAAATATCTAGTAGCTTTATAATAAATTTGGGTAGATGGTATGGTATCTTTTGGCAGATTATGATATCTTTGGGTTGAGAAGTAGAGTTGAACTGATGGTTAAGAGATGTGTGTTTAATCCCAGTTCTGCTACTAGCAAGCTGTCCTATAAATGTGGGTCTCTAACATTTGGGAAAGCAGTCTCACAAAATCATTTGCATTCTCTTTATTGGCCATATGATATTTGCTACATCCCTACTCTCTGACTTGATGGGCTAAATGTGCTAGATGGAGAAAGTCCCTGATAGTTCAAATCACTTTGCCCATTGAAAAAAATAACAACAAATTTTGACAAAATCCTGGAGCATTGTAGACATCATAATTATGGAACCTCCTCTCTGGTCTCTTTTTTTCTTTGTAAGCAGGAAGACTCTTTTGGATATCAGAGTGTAAATAGGATCCATCTTGGTTTTTTAGAGTTTTGCTAGTTTTCTTTCCAGTGCATCTTAATGCCATCTCAGGAAAGGGTGACAATGTTAAGATGCTAACAAGACTTCCAAATAGAAGACCAATGTCAATATTGTCAGGCTGCATCGTCTATAATTCCCATAAATTGTTTTTCCAAGACATGCAGTGTCTGAGAATCATAGAATGACAAAGCTGAAAGGAACCTTTCAGATCATTGATTTGAACTCCTTCACTTCTTAGATAAGGAAATTGAGATCCAAAGAGACAAGATGATTTCCCCAATGTCATACAGCTTGCTAGTAGCAGAGCTGAGATTAAACCCAGATCTCCTAACCATCATCCCAACTCTATTTCTCAACCCAAAGATATCATAATCTGACAAAAAATATCACATCATCTACTCAAATTTATTATAAAGCTACAAGACACTTTTGTTTGGCTACTTTGCTAATGGGTGTATGTTTCAACAATCCAGCTAGCAGCTGTCGTGGGGGTGAAAGACCAACACAAGCCTAACAACAAGAATGCTACCAGCATGCTGCAAAAGCCCCTAAGGAAAGCAACGTTAAGGGGTTAACAAGCTCATTTTAATCCAGCATACAAATATCACTCACTTAGTTCAGGGG
>JAQQSZ010004575.1:0-14116 GCA_028646595.1 Phalanger gymnotis | reverse complement strand
TCAGGAAGATGAGGCTTCCTGACTCCAGGCCCAGCACTCTATCCACTGCGCCACCACCAAAGGATATATATCTTCAGAGTAAAGGATGTTCTTATAGCTGCTGACAGCCTCTGAGGTTGCTTCCTACTCTAATTATGTAGTTCTGTGACCTGTCCCTGGCCCAGTGTGGTGCCCTCCACCCCTGAAAAAAATATAACTTGATAATCCACACAGAGTTAGTTCTTCCTTTCATTCCCAAAGACTTCACCTTTGAAGGGCAGGCTCTGATGAGTGGGAGATTATCAGAACACTTTTGGCTCAGTCACTGGGGAATTCATGGTTGGGGTGGGGGGAAGATTTGGAAGTAGTTTGATCTGGGCTAGGAACTTACACTTCTCTTCCAACTGGCCAGATTTTTTTTTTCTGGCAGACAATACGAGCTGGCATAAGGCTGGATAGTATGTTCCAACTACAGCTGGAACAAATCTCCATTCCCTGGGTGATAGCCAGCTATAACTAGAGGCTGGTGGCTTCCATGAAGAGATACTTAAAGTTAAGCTTAGAGTTCTGTACTTCATGGTTACAGCCCCTTGAGTCACAACTCTGTGCCTTCCCCAAAGATCTTTCCCCCAAAGAGTTAGCCTTTAGGAACATGGGAAATGTTGTCAACTGGCAGCAGAAGCCACTGACAGCCAGCAAAGATGGTAGTGTATGCCCAGGCAAAAGATCTCTGAAGGGAAATACACCATATGCTGAGTTACCTAACAAAGAAAATCCAGGAAACAAAACGGAAAAATTGGAAATGAAGGGTTAAAACAGGGGCATCAAGGAAAATAGGATGAGGAAAAAAGGAAAAAGAATGTAAGAGCTAGAAGATTTGTTAGACTGACCTTTTCTATTCAGAACTTTGGGTAGCAGGCACTCCTCATGAACTTGCACTGTCCCTATCCATCTGTATATCCAGAAATCCTCTGCCCTTGGGCTTGCATTAGAGATCAGAGGCTGTCTAGCTATAAAATTCTGTGACTCTAACTAAATACATTCAGTAATATGTACTAGGTTAAAAGAGTGTAAGGTTAAAAGCATAGTTTAAATAACTGTTGCCTCCTCCATGCATGGTCTGATCAGGGCTCAGAGCAGCATAACTATTAGCTCCCGTTTTCTGGACCCTATGCTTTTAACATCACCTTGACTTTCTTGGCCACTTTGTCAGATGGTGGACTTATATTGAACATTTCAGTTCATATCAACAGTTCATTAAAACACCAAGGTGTTTTTTTTGTACCAACTGTTGTCTACTCCTATAGATTTTGGCTAGTCATAAAGCAACTTTAAGGGATGAATTTGTATAAGGAACTTGTAGATAAAATTAAATATGAGCACATGAGAAGGGGAACCAACCACTTCTCCGTCTACTGTGATATCAATGACACATATCGTTTATATATGCTCTTATAAGGTTTGTAAAGTGCTTTCCATACATTACAGGCATACCTCATTTTATTGCACTTCACTTTAATGTGCTTCACAGACAATATTTTTTTTTTTACAAATTGAAAGGTTTATGGCAACTACACTCAATACCCTTCCTTCAAAATCCTCCCCTCTTTCTGACTTCCCCATTACTGTCAAGTGAACTGCCATCCTGTAGATAAAGGGCCAGCTATTCCCACCAACAGCAAACCTTGGTTCTGAATGCAAAGCATGCATACTGCCCATGCCCTCAGGCCATGCTATGGAAATGTGGAAAAGAAGTCCCCAGTGGAAAAGGTTTAAGAAGCCTCACGCAAGTCTTGCTTCTAGCCTAGCCCTCATAGGCATTATATGGGGAAACAATTCCCCTGGAGAACGGGCTAGTCATCCCCACCAATTTCCAGCAAGCAAGGCATGCTGAGAGAGAGACAGAAATCAGTATGTGTCAAGAAACTCAGACCACTACCACTTTGACCAGACTCTGACCAATAGTGACAGCCCAAGACCCTGAACCCAAGAGCCCTGCTAATAGCAATGCTTTCAGCACAGTAGTACCTGGAGCCATTGTCCTGGGAACTGTCCTCCTTTGGAAATGTCACCTGGCAACTACTCCTGCAGGTGCTATAGCTACAGCTTTTGAAGACCCAGAAAATAAAGTATTCTTGTCACCAAAGTCCTTGGCATCAAATGGTTTACATAAGAATTTGACAGGATTTTATCAGTGGAAATGGCATTAAAGTAAAGGCATTAAAATCTGCTTTGCCATTGAACCCCAAGGACCATGGAAACTTTCCATCTGACTGGCAGCTGGACACTACCATGTGTGTTGGCTCCTCCATTCAAATGTGAACTCTTTGAGATCAGAGACTATGACTTTTCTGTTTCCCCAGCTCTTGGCACAGTGCTTTGTAGGTAGTAAACATTCGACATATGCTGCTTTCTTTATTCATTCATCCTCCCAGTCCTAGATATCATTCTCGACTCCTCATTCTCTCTCACCACCACACCCTCACATCCAACCTGTTTCTAACTCTCATCAATTTTAACTTCACAAATTCTGTGATGCACATGACCTCTCTCCTCTGACACTGCCAGTAATCTGGTACTGGCACTCATCGCACCATACCCAGACCATTGCAGTAAGCTTCTGGACCATCTCCTTTTCTCCAGGAGAGTCTGCACACCCCAGCTATCCAAGTGAACTTCCTAAAATGCAGGTCTGACCACCCATGCCCACCACTGTCTATAAACTCCAGTGACTCCTTATTAATGCCATAATTTAATATAAAATTCTCTTTGGGGCTTTCAAAGCTCTCCATAACCAGCCCCTTCCTATTTTTCTGATCGTCTTGTGCCTGACTCGCCTTCACATACTCTATGAACAATCAACACTGTCTTCCTTGTACTCTATTTTCTGACTTCATTCTCACTAACTGTCCCATATGCCTGGAATGCTCTCTCTTCTCATCTCCATCTCCTGGATTCCTTCAAGTCTTAGCTAAAATCTTGCCCCTGCAAAAAGTCCTTCCCAGTCCCCTTTAATGCTATTGTCATCTGAGATTATCTCTAATCTATCCCATATGTATACATCATAGATAGATGCTTACTTTTTTCTCCTCCATTAGACTGTGAGCTTCTTGAAAGCAGGGACTGTTTCTGCCTCTCTTTGTATCACCAAAGCTCAGCACAGTGCCTGGCACAGAGCAGATGCTTAATAAATTCTTGTTGACTTGATTTAACTTGAACTAGGATAGGTGACTTTCCCTGATCATACAGGTGAATGGGAGAAATGTGAGGCAGAATTTGAATTCAGGTCTTCCTGATATCAAGTCCATCATTCTACCTACTGTGCTACCTAGCTACTTCTATGCCCCTAAATAGATGGGAATGGGCCAGGTATTTGGGGGTGGGGGTGGGGGTAGGGTATATGTTCTAAGACTTGATCCTTAGAAGAACTATCTTAAGACCATTCAGTTAATAAATTAACAGCCTTTTACATAGATGCTTACTGAGGGAGGGAGCAGTTTTTATAATGATGCGTCAGAAAAGCACTTTGAAGCAGAGCTAAGGACATGCTTTTTCCATCGCTGGCATATTCCCCTGGCAATAGTCACTGCCTCAATCTTGGCTTCTGCAGTCCAAAACACATAAGGTCAGGAATGTCCACCACGTGCTACTTTTCTAAGGGCAAACCGGCTGTAGAGGCACATTCTCGTTGTCTGATCAGGCAATTTGAGCCCTCCAGAAAGTCAGACAGTAAATTTGAATGGGTGCGAGGAGGCATGGAGATAGAGAAAATGGACATTTCCTAGATATTAGTTTTCGAGAATTAGGGGAGTGCCAAAAGCAAGAGTCTAATACAGAAAGAGGCTTGGACTCTTTTGAAGGGCTAAGTAGAAATGAACAAAGTTCACAGGCTGGGAGGACCAAAAGCCACCTAGGATTAGGGAACAACAAAGAAAGTGGTCGACTATGGGAGACTGGCACACCACAGTTATGATTTTGGTCTTTAGAGGCCAAAGCTGAGGCAGAATCACTTTATAATAATTTGTGTCTTAAGTATCCCACTCACTCCTAACTCAGATGAAGTGATACAGGTGAGGATTCAGATAAAGGACACTACTAACACTGTCCCTACCAACATGACGGTACCAGTATGTTATGTGAATTATCATTTCCCTATCTTTCTTGTATTTGTAGTAGAGGCATGTATGAGGGGAAAGAACTGAATTTCCCATCAGGGTATGGGACTCCAGGATAGGCTTGATTAAAACGGTCAAGATTTCAGTCTTCAGAGATTGTACCTATAGTAGAAGATAATAGCATCAGGAAGTCTAGAGAATCTTCCAGGAAAAGAATCAGTGTGAGATAAGAGACAACCGCAGTAGTACCTAATGAAGGAATGGGGGTAGCCACAACATAGCCATTGTGTGTTGGCTTCCAAGACTAACTTGGGAAGAAAGGGAGGAGGGATGAGGAGAAGAAGGAGGAGAGAAAGACAGTGATCCTTACTTTGATTGAGGTGGAGGAGACCACCTTTGAATAGAGATCCTGTATGTGGTGCTGTGGAGGAGTTCAAATCCAGCCTAAGATAATTTCTGGCTGTGACCCTGGGCAAGTCATTCAACATGTCTGCCTCACATTCCTCATCTATAAAATGGAGACAATAGTATTACCCATTTCCCAGAGTTATAAGAATCAAATGAGATATTTGTAAGCACTTTTCAAAGCTTAAAGTGCCATATAAATTCAATTCAATAAGCATTTATTAAGCACTTACTGTTTAGGGATACAAAAAGAGGCAAAAGACTGTACCAGTCTTCAAGGATCTTACAGTCAAATGCGGGAGACAACATGCAAACAAATATATACACACAAGCTATATACAAGGTAAATAGCAAATAATTAACAGGCACTGGAATTAAGAGGGGCTGAGGAAGCCTTCTTGTGGGATGCAGAATTTTAGTTGGGACTTAAAGGAAGCAAGGGAGGTCAGTAGTTGAAGTAGGGGAGGAAGAGCATTACACGCATAGAGAAAAGCCAGAAAGAACGTCCAGAGCCTAGAGATGTAGTGCTTATTTGTGGAACAGCCAGGAAGCCCATGAAATTAGATCAGAGTACTTGTTGGAGAGTAAGGTATGAAAAGACTGGAAAGATAGGAAGGGGACTAGGTTATGAAGGACTTTGAATGCCATACAGAATGTTTTGTATTTGCTTCTAGAGATAATAGGAAACCACTGGAGTTTATTGAGTGGGGGGGGTGACATAATCAGACTTGGGTTAGTGAGGAGAGACAAGGCAGGCAATTGCAGTCATCAAGGCATGAGGTGAAGAGGGCCTGCACTACAGTGGTGGCAGTGTCCAAGGAGAGAAGGGGCATGTTTGGGAGAGGTAACAAAGTTGAAATCATCAGGAAACAGCTTGTATATGGTGGGGGAGAGGGGGAAGAGTAGAGATAGCAAAGAATTCGGAATGACTCCTGGGTTGTGAGCCTGAAGGACCAGGAGAAGGAGGCTGCCTTCCACCATAATAGAGAAGGGATGAGGAGGAGTAAGGTTTAGGAGGAAAGACAATAAGTCTTGTTTTGTATATACTGAGTTTAAGATGTCTACTGGTTATCCAGTTGGAGATGGGAGACTGGACATCAGCAGATATACTGGGGCAGGGAAGGTAAGTTTGAGAATCATCAGCATAAAGATGGCATAATTACCAATAATATCAATTTAATAATCCATGGGAGCTGATAGTAACCGTTGTTATTACTAATATTATTATTATTTGCATAAATATATTTGCGTCTAATCATAGCAGTAATTTTGCCATGCCTTCTTCACACAGGAATGTTTCTCACAGGATATTGTTTTCTCCCACTGTTAGTTAATACATGAAAGCCTAATCCCTGGAGTGTGTTTGCTAATATTTTTTGTGTGTTCCTTTGCTAATTGTTTTAGTCTTTAATGTTTTACCTTTAAAATGCTTATTATTCCTCAGTCCATGGTTTAGAATGAGTTTAGATGAATTTAGAAGTTCTCAACTGTACTGGGGTAGGGGCTTGTGTCAAATTAGATACACGTATCATGCAACATACTCCATACTGAACTAAACCAGGTGAATCCAGGGTTGAGTGATGTTCAGGTTACATACTCAACATAACTACATCTAGACTTTTCCACAGCAAAACAATAGATTTATTTCCAAGATGCCCAGAAGTCCCCTGCTTCAGGATCCCACATTGTCAAAACTGCAAGCTATCACCATACATTGAGAACTACATTTCTTTCCAGTTGGCTGTCAAATTCCTTTTACCTGGATATCATTCCCTATGCTGTGGTGGCTGTAACTATCCCATCTCTACTTGCTACACTGCCAATAAAAATGACTTGTGAATAGTCTATTGAAGCCATATGATGGAGTAAAAAGTGCTCTGGCTTGGGTTCTAGTCTTGCTTATATCATTTCCTAGTTGTGTGACTTAAGTTACTTAATGACACTGTGCCTCAGTTTCCTCAGCTCTAAAACAAAAATAATAGGAAATGAACTGACTATCTTACAAAATGATGTCAAGAATAAGTGAGACTCACATTTAATCTTCATAAAATTATAAGACACTATGTGAAATAGAGCAGTATTAAGCGACCATTTCCAAAGTACTAAAAATGCTTACTTTAAGCAGTTTATTCTTTTAAGTAGATTGATTTTCCCTTTCTAAATTTATTTGATCTGCTAAATTGTAACACATATGCTAAATTAATTTCATCCTATTCCCTGTCAATAAAGCCCCAGCTAGAGAAAGGAAGGAGCTCCTGAACATACTTGGCCAGGAGTACTTAGGCTCTATACCTTCTGCTATGTTGCACTAGAACTAACTTTAGTTAATGACAGTTTACTATGGGATCATATTATAAAGATCTGGAAAATATTTTAGATGTCTTCCTTTGGCAATTTGAGATAGGAAAACAGGAGTTGACTTCGGAAATAGTATTCCTGGATATCATAATTGAATTTTTGTATGTTGAGCTACAAGAAAATAGGGAAGGGGGCTAATTTTAGGTAAATAGGTTTCATGAAAAGCTGAAAATTGGGCAGCCATCTTCCTCTCCTCCATCCTTCCTTCTCCCTTTTTCCCCCCTTCCTCTTCCTTCTCTTTCAAAATTGCTGCTCCTATTACAAACCTTTTGTGGGATAGAGTTCAATGGTGAGATTTCATCAGTTTGTATAATCAGTTAGGTAGAGGTACAGGATAATTTGTCATCACATCTCATGCTTCTTGGAGGAGAAAGACTCTTTTATGGCGTATTTTTAAGAGGAGGAAGTTGCCAGACTATATTTCTCTTTTTTAGAAGTCTTTGACAGTCCACACTAAGTTAAGGAGTTCTGAGATTCTTTTCCCTATTTGATTGGGGGAAGAATATTTCATGGCAAAATATGAAACCGGAGATTGCGAAAGTCAACGTATACAGTTATCAATTTGTTAATTGTTTAAAATAAGAAATGTATTCATTTTAAAAAATTTAATGTTTAAAATGTTAAAAATTTTAAATGTTTAAAAAAATTGTGTCCCTCCCATAAAGTCCCTGACTTTATGTAAAAAATGAAGATTGTATGTGTAAGATTCATCTGTGCAGTGTCTGGGACATTCTCAAACATGTTCCCTAGAGGAATAAGGCAGTCTCTGCTGGCTTTTCAGATATAGACCTTTGGTGTTATCTAAATTTCTGTGTGATCAAAGATTCCCCTGTCTGGCAATCACTAAGCATACCCAAGAGACAGGAGACCCATAAACATTATTATTGCTGACCCTTTGCTATGACCTCATCCACTTCTCAGAGAGACAGTGCACTGACCAACCACAAAGAATAACTGTGGAAGGGAAGCTATAGAATCGTATCCATTCCCACTTGCTAAAGGCTCTTATAAGTCATTCTTTCCTCATGGTCAATACTAATTTTTATAACCACTATTTGCATTGCACATGAAAGTTTGCAAAACATTTTACCTAATATTATCTTATTTGAGGTCACAGTTGTTATCCACATTTCACAAATAAGGAAACTAAGATTAAGAGAAATGAAATGGTTTGCCCATTGCCACACAGCTCTTAAGCATCAGAAGCAGATTTGACACTTGGGCAGATCTTCCTAACTACAAAGCCAGGACCTTATCCACTAGGCTATGCTGTCTCTCAACTCAGGATTTATATCAATCTTATGCCTTGAGGCAATAATAATCATCCTTCCCCTCTTCTTTAACCATGATAAACGTCACCTGCAAATATCAAGATGCAGAATAACTTGAGCAGTGATTTGGCCTCCTCTATCTACTCTAAAACTTCTGGGTTCTCCATAGCCCTGTTACTACCCTTATAGTTATAGAAATTAATATGGTTTTTTCTCATTTTCTCATTTTTATTCTCATTTTCTCACACTGATTTTTTTTTATTTGGCTTTTTCCAATATCACTGACTTAGCTGACTTGGGAAAGTAATTGCCAGTATATCCTATATTCCTATATCTCTTATGGCCTCACTGTCTGTTACAGTTGGCATTTTCTATTTTTCTCTAGCTTTATTATAATCAGGTTAAACTTCTGCTATGTCATCTTGATCCCCAAAGAGGTTAGCTTATGTATTAAAAAGTGTCATTTATCTTAGTTAAGTTGAAATCCATATTGCTGAGTTCTTTCTAAGGTTCTCAGTGGCAGTATATCATGTCCCCTTGCAAAAAGTGAATTTTTTTCAGTTTTTACATGTAACTAACTACCATAAACTATAAACTATACAGGGAGTCGAACGGGCATGTCACGCTTGCCATTTTTGTTAATATAGCACCTATGTGTCCAACTAGGTCATTTCAGTCAAGGCCGAGTTAAGATCAAAAGAGCCAATTGCTTTCTATTCTTGGCAAGCAGTTTAGTTTAATAGAAACAAAGTTAGTCTGAGAGTCTAGTGACCTGGGTTTGAATTCTCTCTGTGATACTTACTAGTTGTATGATCTTAGACAAGTTAAGTCACTTAAACTGTATCATCACATTACCTTGTACATGGTAAATGTATAATAAATACTTATAGATTGATCTGTTAAATAATAATATAATGAAATAACACAATTATAATTGCAGTAACTACCTCTAAGGGTGGTTGTAAGGAAAGTGCTCTGTAAATCTTAAGGCAAATATATAAATGAGTAATAATTATTCACAGATGTAACCTGAACTAGGTAGCTATCACAGTGGAGTGCAGTGACATGGGCAAGAAGAAGGATGGTCCCGCAGGCAAGGCTGTGGCTATGTATGTTTTTCTATTTTCTCAGACTAAACCTCAATTGTGATGGAACAGTAGCTCAGGGGGACCTCATAGCCTCAGGGACCAACTCCCGATAGACATCTTTTCTTTGGCTAGTACATGTATCCAGCAAAAGGAGTCTAAAGTCTTGTTAGATGAATTGTTGAAAATGTGAATTTCTTTGTGAAACTCTTTTCTTATGTTTTGCCAGTTTAATATGAATGTGTCAATTAAAAGAAACTGCACTTCTTAGTACCATGTAGACTTAAGAAAATCAAGAGCTTGGTGTGAGCTGAATGAATGTTCAATATGAATTCACCATTGGGGTGTAGCTATCCCCAAAATTCTGTGACACAGTTGGCACAGTTGAATCTAAAATCAGGAAGACAAGTTCAAGTCTGGTCTCAGACATTTATTAACTATGTGACCCTAAGCAAATCACGTAACTACTGTCCACCTCAATTTCCTCATCTGTTAAAAAAAAGATCATAAAAGCACACCCCCCCCCAACCAGAGTTGTTATGAGGATCAAATGAGATACTTGTAAAATACTTTGTAAAACTCAAAGTCCTATATAAGTGGTAGCTACTAAGATGTATAGTGCCCAAAGCGAAGAAAAAGCACCATTGATTTCTACCCTAATCAAGTCACATCTATTCACTTTGTTCACTTCTGAATACCAGTATGAAGAGGGACTTCAATAAGCAGAACCTTCAGAATAGGATGACTATCATGGAGAAGGGGCTCAGAAATGTGTCATAGAGCAGAAGGGGAAGTTACTGAGGACGTTTAGTCTAGAGAACAGAAAACTTGCCCATTTTGTTGCCTGCCAACACGGATACCTGGGAACACCTAATACCTGCAAACGGCTAAGGGGAGAAAAGTCCCAATACCATCACACTGATCATTCCAATATCATCTCAACTCCCATACCTAACACATACCCTGCCCAATAGCATGTATTAGCTAGTCTGGTTAATGAGAAATCCACTCATTTCCCTCTCTCTAGCTTCCCAAGCACCTCTTCAACTGATCCCAATAATGTATGGCCTCTTATACTCTCTCCATTCTGGTTACTTTCCTCTGGACTCTAAGAACAAGAATAGCTCACATTTTTACAACACTTGAAGATTTATAATGCTCTTTTAAAATATTATCTCATTTTATTCTTATAGCAACCCTGCAAGGTCGGTGCTATTATAATCCCCATTTCATAGAAACTGAAGCAGACAGAAGTCAAGTGACTTACCCAAGATCGCACAGCAGGCAAGTGCATGAAGTCAGATTGGAACGCAGGTTTTCCTTACTCCGGGTCAGTGTTCTGTCGCCTTTACAAATTAGTTGACTCCAAATTCTTCTTAGTTGCCAATGCCTTTCCTTCTACGAGGTACCCAGAAGTGAACTGAGGGTAGGAGCTACCTCACTTTTGTATCTGTAAAACAACTGCCACAACAAGTACTTAATAAATGCCAGTGGCTTGATTCGAAGAAGGGATTCTTACACAAGTTCTGAACGAGGAGGACCTCTGAGACTCTTCGGCTCTGATGTTTTGTGATTGTCATTTTGATTGACAGCGGCAGAGGAGTAGTTCAGATGAGGTTCGACCTAAGCAGGGTACGTTTGGGATGAGAGGGAAGAAGGGAGGGAGAAAGGAAGAAATACCCCTTTGGATTAAATGAGTTGAAATTAGATTTTAAAATCTGTGACATGGTGGGTCAGCTAAACTAGAAAGTCCTTGCCCTCGTTTCACTTCTGGATTTTAGGAAGGGCATTCACAAATTAAATAGGGTCCAGAGGAGAGTGACAATGATGGGGAATGTACTGGAGGCCATGCCACACAAAGATCAGTTGAGGGAACTGACGATGTTTAGCTTAGATTTAGAGGGAAGACCGTAATGATCCTAAGCACGGCTATTGGAGGAAGAAAATTGAAACATGGTCTTGCGTCTAAGGGCAGAATTAATAGCAATGAATGAATGTTGTAAAGAGGCATTCAGGCTTGATGTGAGGAAAACCTTTTTAACAACTGGAGATGACCAAAAGTGGAAGGAGCTGCTTTGTTTTATGTGTTTTGCCCTTCACTGATGGCCTTTACGTAAAGGTTAGGTTTTGAAGGTGTACTCCTCCTTTCTACTCATGCCACAACTGTCCTAGTTCATGCCCTTATCATCTCTGATGCAATAGACTTCTAGTGGTTTCCCTGTATCTAGTACCTCCCTTCTCTGAACCATCCTTCTTACAACCATCCAACTGATATTCCCAAAGCACTAATATGACCTTGCTCCATTCCTAAACAAAATAAACTCCACTAACTCCCTACTAATTTTAGTATCAAATATCAATTCCTCAACTTAGCATTTAAAGTTCTTTACCGTCTGTCCCTTTTCTACCTTTCTATTTTATACATTATTCCCTTCACATTCTCTTTGGTCCTGCCATATTGGACTACTTACTAATTAATGCCCATGCATGGTATTCTATAATCCACCTCTCTGACTTTGTGCAAGCTGCCCTGATAACTGTCCTCATCTAAATTTCTTAGAACTCCCTGGCTCCCTTCAAGGCTCTACTTAAATGCAGCCTTCTTCAAAAGGTTTGTTTGTTTTCTAATGCCCCCAGTTGTTAATATTCATATAATTTTGACACATCTTGTTTTTACTTCCATGTTGTATGACTTAATATGACCATGTTTGTATCCTACCATCACTTCCAGAGTATAAGCTACTTGAGGGCAGGCACTATTTCACTTTTATATCTTTATAGCATTTGACATAGTGTTGTATAGTGTTTGTTGTACTGTTGATTACTTGTTGATTATTTGTTGTACTGTTGATTACTTGACAGGGGAAATTCTTGGTCAGACATATTTCTAGTTAAGATGACCTCTGAGGTACTTTCTGAGGTTCTGTGATTGTGTCTGAGCCCATGGTCAGAAACATGGCCAAGGGCAAGTCAGAAGAAACGACGACTAAGAAGCAGTCCGGGTGTGAGAGCTCTGATCATCAGATAAATGCCAGGATTCAGATGCTGGTATTTCAGACTTGGTTTCAAAAAATGGAGCATGGCAGTATACAGCAGGCAAAGCACTTCAGCAAGGATGGAATATTCTCTCTTTTTGAAGTATCCATGGGAACTTGCTGACCAAGGCGGTTAATATTTAAAGGGCTTTTTGTCAGGTGAGCTGTGTGGGGCCTAAGCCCAACCACCCACTTTGCCTCTGTGGAAAGCCAATTCTGTTTGCTAGTAATAAGCTGAATACAATTAGTATTCACAAAAACATTTCTAATCCAAGTCCCACAATGTTGTGTAGGAGCAGATAGATGAATGAGTCAAAGGAGAACTATAAAAACATGATAAATTGGAACCACTCAAAGAACTGAAAATGGTCATTAAATGAGTAGGGATTAGTAGTCAGTTCTATACACTCTTGGGTTCCCTTGAGTGGCATTAACCTCCTCTGTGGTTTCTGTCTGACAGTTGAGGCAATTTTTTGTCTTGTGGCTTGCCTATTCAATCAGTACAATAGATCTTCATCAAGGACCCACTATGTGCAAAGCTACAGCAACATGAAATCTACATTCACACCAACCAACTTAATCAGTTACTATCTTGAAAAACTAAGTGAACTGACTTTAGGATTTTCTTTCTTTAGCTGTGTCTGATCCATTTTTATTCCTTTATATTCTTGACATCTGGAGGGCCATCATTTTTGACCAAAGCAATTTTAAAACTTCTTAGGTGCTAACCTTTCCTTTCTCAGGTGCCAGGTACCACTTTGAGTTTTAAGGATTGTGCTTAAAGCTAAAACAAAACAAAATGCAGATAAATTTGAAAGTTTTTTGCTTTATTTTGTTTTTTAATTGAGAGGTATGACAAAATGGATTGAGAATGGCCTCAGAATCAGGAAGGCCTGTGTTTTAGTCCCACCTCTGACCCACACTAGCTGTGTGATCCTGAGCAAATCACTTAATTTCTCAATACCCCCAAGCAAATCTTTAAACTATAAATTGAAAAGCAGATGCCACAATCTACAGAAGAACATCTTCATTAAGAGCTCCCTTCATATTCACTGATAAAATCAGTTTCAGAAAGGGGTGAGGGGAATGAATTATTTGCATATCACCAAAAGCAATCATAAGGACATTTACAGTTACCACTTTTAGCTCTTATATGTCCAAACTGGAAAGGACCCTAGACAGCACTGATCTAGTTCAAACACATCATATTACAAATGAGGAAATTCAATGCAGAGCAGTTGTTACTGGCCTAGGATCTGAAAAGTAGCCATTTGTGGTTCTGGTTTTGGACCTAGGTCTTTCAACTCCAAATTCAATGCTTTTCCCAATATGTATCACACTGCCTCAATGGCATTTGCCCATGAGAGATACTTTCTGAGGAAAGAAACTGGTGAGCCTAAAACTTGAGAGAACAGCAGAGGAGTTTATTAGCAGAAGAAAACACCAGGAAAACTATGCTGACTGCGTGTGGTAGACTCTTCATAAAAGGTAATCTGTTGAGCAACCTACCATGTTTTCACCAAAGGCTAGCCATACAGTAATGGAAAGAAAATTGGATTGAGAATCTGGAAGACTGGTCACTCCATCAATTTGGGACTGACTGTCCTCATTTGTAATCATACCAGTAGTTTACACTTAGGTAGGACAGAAAGGTCTTACACATGCTTTATGTATATTATCTTATGTGATCATCAAAATTGCCCTCTGAAGTATGTGTTATTATTATCCCCATTTTGCAGACACAGAAGCTGGGACTCCGAGAAATGAAATTGTTTGACATCACGTAACAAGTGTCTGAGATAAAACCAAACACAAGTCTTTCTGGCTCTAGGTCCAACATTCTATGCACTGAGCAATACTTCCTTGTA
>JAQQSZ010004574.1:0-14116 GCA_028646595.1 Phalanger gymnotis | reverse complement strand
TTCAGAGCCATTTTTTTATGGGTTTTTGGAGGGACTTGGTGGGGAGCTCACGCCAGTCACTGCTTCACAGCTGCCATCTTGGCTCCACCCCTGTCCCTTGACTCATTTCTTAAAGAGGCCTATTCACTGAATTGGCATTGGCCCCCTCAAAGTGAGAACCTGAAAAGACCTTAACTTAAAAGGGCCAAGGTGTCCCACTGCATCCTAGGCCATCTTCGGTCATCCTGATAGATATCTGGAAACTGGACCCAGATGGTTCTGGGGGGAAAGTAAGCCTGGTGACTTTACATAGCCCTCCTTCACTCAAATCAATCAATTGCAAGTCATGTCATCATCTCCCTGACGTCATGGTCCTCTTTGAGAATAAAGGACAAACTGCATAATATTTCTATTTAGGGCAGCTAAGAGATACAGTGAATAAATTGTGGGGCCTGCAATGAGCATTACCTGAGTTCAAATCCAATTTCAGGAACTTACTGGCTGTGCTATGGTGGACAAGTCATTTAACTCTGTTTGCCTCAATTTCTTCATCCATAAAATGAGCAGGAGAAGGAAAATCAAACCACTCCAATATCTGTGCCAAGAAAACCCCAAATGGGATTATGGAGAACCAGACACAACTGAACAACAAACATTTATATTTGAAGCTCTCTTAGTTGCTTCAGAATTTGTCATTGCAATCCTGCAATTTAATGTCTATATATACATATGGAAGTTTATAGGCTAAATTTATTTCATTTTTCCACAGGAGATTTGTTGATTTTTTTTTTGATTGGTACTTAATTTTTTGTGTTCAGAAGTTCTGTACAGTATTATTACTTTTTGTACTATGGTGTTTGGTTTCTTATTTTTGATTTGCCATGTTTTTCTGAAGAGCTGTCATCCTTAATTTGTCCTATGCATCCTGTTCTCAAGATCAATATGTTTTGCTTGTATGGAGATTAGGTTTTCTTTTAATGTTATTGCTTTTTGCTCTCCTTACAAGTTGTATTTAATTTACTGTCAATTAATTAGTGTCTCTTGGACAGGAAACTAGATGGTGTAGTAGACAGAATGCTGAACTTGGAGTTGGGAAGTCAGGAAGCATGGACTGGATAAAGGGGTCCAAGCACAGAAACTTGCCAGACAAATACTAAAACAAAACAAACAAAACTCTGCAGTAAGGCTATTCATAGTATAGGGAGGATTCAAAATGAGTAGTTGCTTTGGTGAACAAAGTCCATAGACAGAAGCATTTTATTGCAGGCAGTATAATCAACCCCGCCTCAGAATAGAATCTTCTAGACTGAAAAGGCCAAGGTAATTCTTTTTTTTTGGTTTGTTTGTTTTGGGTTTTAGCTGGGCAATTGAGGTTAAGTGACTTGCCCAAAGTCACACAGCTAGGACATGTGTCAAGAGTCTGAGGCAGGATTTGAATTCAGGTCCTCCTGACTCCAGGGCCAGTGCTCTAGTCACTGTGCCACCTAGCTGCCCAGTAATTCTTAGTCTTCTAAATAGAAAAAAAATCCATTTCAGTTTACTAAAAGCATTGTGTATCAATGTCTTAGGGGAAAGTGGTATCCCTTACTGCACTATGGACTATTTGAGGGTACTTGTCCTCAGTAGAGGCATATTCGTTTTGAACCCAATGAGAGAATGACCAGGTTAATAAGAATGGTCCTCCCTGGTATTGTAGTCCTTATCCTTTGTGTCTTAATTGCCTCCTTTGTTGGAGAGATATTCTGGACCTCCAATATACTGACACTATCTTTGCAATACTCTATTGTAGAAGTTAAAGCCCTGCTTTGAATAAGTGTTACTGATGAAAGTGCTATGAAAAAACAAACAAACAGAAAACTGTGATATAATATTTACACCTGCAATGATCATTAGATGTCATAGTACAACATCATTTTACAAGTGATGAAATTAAGTCCTAAAAACATTAAGTAATTTACCCAAGGTCATTCCAGTAGTAAGTGGTAGAGAGAACAAGAACCTAGGTCCTCTAATTCAAAAACCACAATTCTATCCACTGAGCCAGTCTGTCTC
Source organism: Phalanger gymnotis (assembly GCA_028646595.1). Taxonomy (NCBI): domain Eukaryota; kingdom Metazoa; phylum Chordata; class Mammalia; order Diprotodontia; family Phalangeridae; genus Phalanger; species Phalanger gymnotis. The sequence continues at coordinate 12,085 of JAQQSZ010004574.1, read as the reverse complement.
AGGCCACTTTCCAAGTCTAACCTTAAAGAATCATAAGCCAAATGTGGCAATTGGTAACTCCTTACCCTTGAGTATAGGTGTATAGGGTTGATGTTTGTTGAAGCATAATGAGCAAATTTTTAAAAAATACCACATATAGATACTCTAATGTGCATATACGCATATAAATACACATAATTTATGTTTCAAAGAAATAATAACTTTCCAAATTTAGGAAACTTGGCCACTGCATATTGAGGTTTGCTCATGGGCTCAAATTCTGTGTCCACATGGATTTGGATCACTGTTGAGAATTCCAATTAAGGCTGTAGATTACTGTCATTTTTTATTGAATAAATGAAGAAATAATGAAATGCCAAATATATTTTAAAGATATCAGTGAAATAATTTTTTAAAGAAATTTTATAAATTTTTGAGTGATGGAATATGTTCTGAAAAGACTGTCATTCATTTTGGGGAAAGGAAGACTATGAGAGGAACTAGGTTGAAAAATAAAACTTAGTATTCATTTGAATATACATGCCAGTTATTCATTTCTTTATGTGGTTCTAAGCCACATATGTGGGTTAGTCTATCACAGGTGGGTTTTTAGGTTGATTCAGGCACATGGGTAATTCACAGCAGGTACTAGGAGTGTCAAGAGGCAAGAAGTATCAAGGATAAGCACAATAATAGAGAAATCAAGGGATGGTTTGGTTAGACAGATGAATTATAGGCAATTTCAGCACATGGGATGAGTATAACCTGCCAAATGATACCAGACGTTGCACTGGGAACACTGATTTTAATTGATATTTAGTCTGTTCATTTGGGTTGGCAGTAGAGTCCTTGATTAAAAGGACCAAAAAATGATATCAATAATTTATCACAAATTGCAGTTCCTGGGAAGCATTACCAGGTTCTCAAGTTTAAGGAGATAGAACACCTCATTTGGGTTGTTGTAATGTTAATGGGATGATAAGATCTTCCCTGCCCATTAATAGGTCTCACTCCAAGTGCATTTGGGGAGGTACTTGCCTAAAGAAGAGTTTGCATAGGGGAGGCTTGCTTGTATGAAGGCTTTCATACCTTTTGCCAATTTCTAATTAGGCATTGAGTCATGAGGGTTGTGATGTCTTCTGGCTCTGAGAAGTGTGTATGCACTCTGAGTTGATATTTTTCTTGGGGTGCTTGCTTGTGAAAAGGATTTTTTGATTCCCTGGTCAAGACTCTGAGTAGCTGTATGTTCAGACCGTCCACTTCTCAGATGTAAAGGCTCTTTCAATCCAGTGGTGTATGTAAAGTGTATAGCAATATTGCTTTGATCAGGCAGTCAGAACCCTGTCTATTAGTCTTAATGCTAATTACTCTCTTTACATTTTCTCTGAATTTTCTCTACTTGTATTTTCTCTGATGTTCAGGGTGCTGAATTTTCCCCTGAACTAGTGAATATAATTAAAAGTAGGGTTGTTAATCTCCTTTTGAGCAGTCTTTCCTAGAAAAGCAGATTAGAGAACCTGTGCTTGTAGGCCATCCTGGATATGCTAGGGTGCTTGCTGCTACAGTTGTCAAGGTAAAAACAACCACAATAACAATAACAAAAAAAAAACCATGAGCGGGAATTAAGTAAAACTATTTTAGCTAAGTTTCTATCATTGTAAGAATTGTGGTACATCATTGGAATGAGGTCAATTCGATATTTTTTTAAAAGTTCACAGGGACTAGAGACCATGGTCTTATGGTATTAGGGAAAGAATAAAAGACCTTATAGTCAACTGGCACATTATTGACTAGTGTTCAGAATTTAGAGATAGTTATAAATCTCTTCACATTCTGGCCAGGAGACATCATAGATAACAAGATTGTTGTCACTCTAGTCACTTCTGACTTTTCATGACCCCTTACGGGGTTTTCTTGGCAAAAATACTAGACTAGTTTGCCATTTCTTTCCCCAGATCATTTTACATACAAGGAACTGAGGCAAACAAGGTTAAGTGACTTGCCCAGGGTCACACAGCTACTAAGTGTCTAAGGCCAGATTAGAACACAGGAACACGAATCTTCCTCACTTTAGACTTCCACTCTATCTACTGCATCACTTAAGTTTCTATAACAAGATTGGAGAATCTTATATATTACAAAGTACTCAGTGGGTAAGGTGAAATAGCACAATCAAAGGACTTACCTTCAGGAATCCCCAACTGCTAAATGGAGAAAATGGACATGGAGTAGTCAGTAAAGAAGTACCTAAGCTCTTACTATGTGACAGGCATCGTACTAAGCACTGAAGATGCAAAGAGAGACACAAATTAGTCTGGCTTTTAAGAAACATGCATTCCATACATAGTGGTGCACAGCCATAAAAAAATGCCTCTTCTCAACAGGTATCATATTTTGGTAAAAAGTAAAAACCAGTTGCTTTTTTAAGAGTTGAACATTGTTAATTGTTCAGTTATCTATCTGGAGTCAGACAGCTCAGAAGCTTCTGACATATAATCTGGGATCATATTTTCAATAATAATGTTTATTTCAGCCGTATATATTTGTCATTTTTAAAAAAATAGAGCATTCAGTTTTTACTTAATTCTAGGAAAGAGAAATAGCACATGAAAGTTAATTCTGGGAACTACTTGCCTAGTTCTATATTTCCCAGAATATTATAGTCAATATGACCATTGACCAGGTACTGGGCCCCTTTAGACAAATATCACCTGTGTTTGTTTTAATAACTGACAATTCTTTCTCTGTGTATATTAAAGTTCTGTAGCTCATAATTTCCATGAGAAGTAAGCATGTGGGAGTAATTACCCAGGTGTTCCTCCTGGTTGGTATAATATGACATTGATGGCCACATTCACAGCATTGGCTTCAACTATAAAGAGCAGGTGGGGTGTGGAGAGCTAGAGAATCAGTTCCCTGGTGAGCCAGTGTTTGAGTGACTTGAAGCTCTTACTGAATATCAGGTGTCCCTTTAAAGATCTGGTGACTGAAAAAAGTCAGCTAAGGAGCAAACAATGTGAGAAATGCTGGAGAATGCAGCACTATTAATACTCAGAGAATTTTGATGTTTGTCAGAAATCTTTGACTTTCTCGACAGTATATTAAGAGATGCTGATTATTGTAATTATAGATCAACATCTCATTACTTTCCAGCTATTTGGAGATCTAACTAGAATTATTATTTCGGAGCGTGGGGAAAATGGGCACTGGGACAAGATTAAGGAGGTGGTTTTTTTCTTAACAGAGCAAAATCCTCTCAATTAGAAACTGGTCCTCCCTTATAAAGTGGAAATAAATAAAAGTTAAGCCAACCATTTTCCAAGTTGGCCAAGAGCTCATAATACAGAAAGTGTGATTTTACCTTCAATCTTTAAGAGCTGGAGAAGAACAGATTCTAGAGATCCTAGCAAGGGAGAAGGTAATTGTTTGCCATATTCTTTTACAAGTGATCTGGCTAGACCAGAACTAGTAGGAAGATGTTAAGGGAAATATGCATGGAGATTCCATTCCCTAAGTATCTCCTTCTGGCTCTCTGACATGTCTGCAGCCACATCATTTTCTCTTCTTTTCCTTCCTTCCTTCCTTCCTTCCTTCCTTCCTTCCTTCCTTCCTTCCTTCCTTCCTTCCTTCCTTCCTCCCTCCATCCCTCCAACCTCCTTTTTTTTGCTTCCTTCCTTCTTGCTTTCCTCTCCTCCTCCCTTCCTTCCTTCTTTCCTAAGACAGATATACATTTTTATCAAACTCCATCATTTTTCCAGGAATGGGTATGTCTATATTTAGAGTGATTATTTAAAAGTGTATTATCAGGTTATAGAAATTCTTCAGTAGGGTTTCCATATTTGTATTTAGTTAAACAGCCTGTGTATTTGTGCAGAAGTGACCATCAATAGTCCACTACTAATAGGTAGATGTGCTTCTTTGCTCTTACTGAAATCCCTACCAGTCTCACAAACTCTTGGTCAGTAAAGTCTACTGTCCAGGCCCACCAGGGGCACTAAACAAAATTGAATGTCTCTGTAGGATAACTGCCTTTATAAAAATTCCTTGCTGTAGTCCCATTAACAATGATGGTAGTCAGATTCCTGCCACCATTCTTTTTGAGGAATTAGGTGTTTTTCTGATTTTGATTTTGGTAGTTCAGGCTACAGTATAATGGCTTGCTAGAGTAGTACTAAGTAGAGGCACAGACTGATATGCCATTACATTTCTTCTCTGACAGGGTAAGGCAAGGGAAGCCTGAACCTAACTACATCAGATTGAGTCCATCCAGGAGGTTCTAATCTGGGCTTTGAGTAATAAGCCAGTAGTAAAATGAAGATAAATCATCACCTTAGAAAATCCCCTTGTAGAATTCAGAAATTTTTATTGAATTGAAGACTCCCAAAATATCAGTAGGAGCCAGCACATCTAACATCCCTTCTGAAAGTGGTCAACTGGAACAATTTTTTTCTAATCATGGTCTTGGTGTACTATTACAACCTATTATATATCAAGACCTTGTCATAAATTTAGCAGAAGACAACTTCCTTCCATTTTGTGAAAGGAAGTCTGTTCGAGCTCTTCCAAGAATACTAAGAGTTGAGTGTTATGCTACGGGCCAGCAAATAAGGAGGATCTCAATAAGTGTCAATCCTTCGCAAAGCTAATTGTAAAGCACATTTGGACATGTTATTGGAAAGTCCACTGGGCACAGCTAGTTATAATCAATAATGAGCCAATTAGACAATTATTCCAGAACACTACCAAATTCTTTAGGCAAAGTGATTGGGTATTTGGTCTATGATGATGGACCATGAAGCCGAGGTGGACAGGAGTCCATATTTGCTGTTAATGCTATGTAGAGTTATGCTTAAAGATCAATTCTGTCCCACACGTCTATCATACAAGGTACTGCAGAACAGAATTATCCTCTGATAATTTATGGACAGATCCTGTAAGATATGCAATAGACATATCCTTTTTCCCAAGGGTAGAAAGCAAAAGGTCTGTTCTTGAGGGTACATGAGCCTCTAACATGAGTTTGAAGTGAAGGAGACAAAAATCTCTGCTATAATCCAACTGTTAAGTGATAAGCCCTGGTTGTGGAGAGAAATGACTCTAATTGAGAGATGAAAAACCAGTATGCCAAGGTCAGTAGCTAGTCAGAACATGAAAAAGAGTATTGATCTCTCTAAAGTTTCATGCCAGGCCATAGTACAATGGAAAGTGTCCTTGAGCTGATGTCAGATAATCCAGGTTAGCACCTCAAATCCTGTGAGTTCTTGAGGGTGTCATTTAATATCTCTAAGTATTCCTCATCTCTAAAAATAAGAGATTAGACTATTTAACATCTAAGATCCCTTCTATCTTTAAATATACGATTTTTAATAATGCTAATCTCTTTTCTATCAAATAGAAGGGAGGTGGTATGGATGCTGGCTCAAAGGCAAACTTAAAAGACCCCAACTTGTGTCAGTGATGGTAAGAAGCATAGTGTCCTGCTCAATTTGGTATTCTTGCTCATTGATTTTGCCCTCTGTAGAGCTCTTTTCATGGTGACCCAGCATCAATTTAACATAAAATCTTCTCAGATAATTGACTGAAACTCATTTTTGCTTCCCTTGAGGATATCAGTTGATCCCTGGATGTTTTGACCATGACTTTAAGACTCCTAAGTGCCTTGCCCTAACTCTCTAGTAACATGAACACCTATCCATTCATCCTGTATTCTATTTGATTCACCAAACCACAGCACATACACTAGTATTTCAAGAGTATACATCTATTGTTTCTACATTTCAGGAGAATATTGGAGACATATTCTATGTACAAATTAGACATTTTAAAGATACACATTTTTGTATGTATTCTGTTCTACATTTAAAGCATCAATTTTTATTTTCCATGCTCTCTCCATTTTATTTCCCATCCAGACAATCCTTCCTACAGTTAATTTCTGAGTCAAAGTCCTTTCTTACTTCATTTATACCCTCCAAGCTAATGACAAACTGAACTAATAAATTCTCAAATTCAAAGATTACTTATGAATAATGGAAGCGACCATAAATTATATAGAAAATAAAGTCAAGAGACAGTATGACATGGATAAAGGTCTGGGTTCAAATACTTTCTAGGAAATTTGTGCTATGACCTCAGGCAAGTAATTTCACCTCTCTGAGCATGGTTTTTTTTCCATTTGTAAAGTTGAGGTATTAGTACTTTACTATTGATATAAGGTTATTAAGCTACTGTTGAGAAGAAGCATGACTTAAAAATATAGGGGTAAATTGGAAATCAGTAGGATCTGGGTAGAAATAGTGCTGATTTTATTTTATAGAAAGGACAGTTTGGGGTAGATAACAGAATGGTCAGCCTTGGAGTCAGGAACACTGCCATGATCAAGTCATGCCACATTTCCCTAGCAGATGTCAGCTGATCCTGGGATGTTTTGACCCATGACTTTAAGACTCACAAGTCTCTAGTAATGTTAACAGTACCCATTCATCCTGTAATATATTTGCCTCACCTCTATTTGCCCTGCTCTTTCTCACATCACTTGTAACTTTTCACTGACTTCAGGATATTCTTTGAGCTTCCAACATACAAGACAAAGAAAGATCAGTATCAATGGAACTGGTTTCCATACAAACAGTAGTAATGAAATGTCAGATCAATACTATGTAACTACCAGCATCATAGCTATATAATGATAACTGACATTGACAGAACTCCTTAAGGTTTATAAAGCTTTACTTACATTAACTCTCTCATGACATATGTACAAGGATGAGAATCTTGCATACAGATTCCACGAGCCAGTATGCATAAGGATCAGAACAATGGCAGGTAGATACCTATGAAAAAGTGACTCTGAGTAGATTTGAGACATAGAAGCCACTAGTAGACTGAGTGTAGCAGATTTCCAAGCCAGGAGAGTCCACAGGGATGCCAGGATAGATCAGTGGACTGGGGACTGGGAGAGGACTGGGCGTGTGGAACTGCAACAGATCACACCAGAAGCAGCAGTGGAACCCAGCCAGGCTGGGAGAGCTCTGAGTGTGCGAAACTAAACTATACTTGAATGGGAGCAAGAGCAGTCCAGGGCTGGAGTGCCAGCTACATTGGCAATCCCCAGTCCTCTCAGCCCAGTACAGGAGTCTGTTGGAGCTACGTAAGACACCAGCCCATAGCCTCAGCTGTAAGTGCTGCAACACCCAAGGCTTTTAGCCCACAGTCTAAAGATTTGAAACTCACCTTCTTGAAATTCTGGGAGCCATGATGACCAGGTAAAATGGCTCTCATCCTTCCCTTCCTAACCCAGATAACACTCCCCTGTGAGAAACTGTGGAATAGAGGAGCCAGAAATGGGGCTTCAGTAGCCTTTTAGCTTGAGAAGCTGGGGAGACCCCCTCTTGTGGTGGCAGAAGGAGACTAGTACAGGAAGAGAGGTGCCTCAGAAGACCCCACCTCAGCAGACCAGTGAAAGTTCCTGAGCCCCAGTGGGGCAGAGCCAGCAAGAATCAACAACAGGACCCCACATGTGCCTTCCCACAGCCAGGGAAAATGGCAAACACCAGTGCAGATAACTACTGAGACCACCCATGCTATAGCACAGCACTAAGGGAAGAGGAGACTTCCAGCAGCCAGACCATACCTCTCTCACACCTGACACCAGGACCTTCAGTGTAAGCCAGAGGAACTCAGAAAGACATCTCCTGGCCTCAACCTTGGCACACCAGCCAGTTCCAGCTCAGTGCCAAGTGAAAAGCAGCATTATATAGTCTCTACCTGATGAAACAAGAGGCCACAACACACTAAGCCAGTAACTAGGTCCCCTATTCCCAGCACAAGAAGCACAGGACACAGCCCCAGAAGCAGAGTTCCACTTTAAAAGCCAGGAAAAAGACAACCACCATAAAGAAACAATTCAGAAACCCAAAGACTATTGATTCTTATTATGGAGAGAGGGAAGATCAAAATACCCATTTAGAAGAGGAAAGCATCGACACCACACCCACATGTGAAACTTCAAAGGGAATGTGAACTGGTCGCAGTCCAAAAAAGTATCCCTGAAAGAGCTCAAAGAGGACTTTAAAAAACAAATTAGAGAGGTAAAAAAATGGAACTGAGTTGTCACTTTTTGTAGATGATATGATGATTTACTTAGAGAATCCTAGAGAATCAAGTGAAAAAAACTATTTGAAATACAAAAAGAAATAATACATAACTTTAGCAAAGTTGCAAGATATAAAATGAACCTACATAAATCCTTAGCATTCCTATATATTACTAATAAAGCCCAAAAGCAAGAGATAGAAAGAAAAATTCAATTTAAAGTTACTGTAGACATTATAAAATATTTGGGAGTCTATCTGCCAAGACAAACCAAGGACCTATGTGTCCACAATTACAAAACACTTTTCAAACAAAAAATGTCAGATCTAAATAAATGGAAAAACATCAGTTGCTCATGGTTAGGCCGAGCTAATATAACGAACATGACAATTTTACCTAAATTAATTTACTTATTCAGTGCCATACCACAAACTACCAAAAATTTATTTTATAAAGCTGGATAAAATAATTACAAAATTCATCTGGAAGAACAAAAGGTCCAGAATATCAAAGGATTAATGAAAAGATATGCTAGGGAAGGTGGCCTAGCCATAACAGATATTAAACTCTATTATAAAGCAGCAGTCATCAAAACTCCTTTTGTTGGCTAAGAAACAGAGTGGTAGATCAGTGGAATAGGTTAGGTAAACAAGATGCAGTAGTTAATGACTATAGCAATCTACTCTTTGATAAACCCAAAGAATCCAGCTTCTTGGCTAAGAATTTACTCTTTCACAAAAATTGCCAGGAAAACTGGAAAATGGTATGGCAGAAACTGGTCATAGAACAATATTTTACACCATACGCCAAAATAAACTCAAAATGGGTTCATGATTTAGGGGAAAGAGCTGATACTATAAGCAATTTGGGACAGCAAGGAATATCTTACCTGTCAGATTTATGGAAGAGGGAAGAATTCATGACTAAACAAGAGATAGCGAGCATTACAAAATGCAAAATGTATAGCTTTGATTATGTCAAATTGAAAAAGCCAATGTAATAAAGATTAGGAGGGAAGCAGAAAATTGGGAAAGAATCTTTACAGTCAATGTCTCTGATAAAGGCCTCATCTCTAAAATATACAGGCAATTGAGTCAAATTTATAAGAATACAAGTCATTACACAATTGAGAAATGCTCAAAGGTGATGAACAGGCAGTTTTCAGAGGAAGAAATTAAATATATCTATAGGCATATGGAAAAATGTTCTAAATCACTACTGATTAGAGAAATGCAAATCAAAACAACTCTTAGGTAGCACATCTCTCCTGTCAGATTGCCAACCTGACAATCAGGAAGATGATAAATACTGGAGAGGATGTGGGAAAATTAGAACACTGTTACATTGTTGGTGGAGTTGTGATCTGATCCAGCCATTCTGGAGAGCAATTTGGAATTATGCCCAAAGGACTATAAAAATGTACATAAAAATGTACAATACCACTTCTAGGGCTGTATCCCAAAGAGATCGCAGAAGTGTCAAATGGACCAGTATTACAAAAATATTTTTTTGTGTGTGGTGGCAAAGAGTTGGAAATCCAAGGGATGCCCATCAATTGGGGAATGGCTAAACAAATTGTGGTATATGAATGTAATGGAATACTATTTTGATATAAGAAATGAGGAGCAGATGGACTTCATTATAACCTGGAATGACTTATATGAACTGATGCTGAGTGAGGGGCACAGAACATTATATATGATTACAGAGACACAGTATCAGTGATGACTAACTTTGGTAGACTTGGTTCTTCTCATCAATACAAGGTTCAAAGACAGCTCAAAAGGAATCATAATGGAAAAAAAATGCATATCCAGAGAAAGAATTACGGAGTTTGAATGCAGATTGAGTCAAACTAGGTGCTCTGGTTTTTTTCCTTCTTTTTTTGGTTTCATTTCTTCTTTCTCATGATTGATTCCATTGGTTATCATTCTTCTTTACAACTGGAATATCATGTAAATAAATTCAATGTGAAAGTATATATAGAACCTATGTTGGATTACATGCTGTCTTGGGGGGAGGAGAGAGGAGAGGGAGGGAGAGAAAATTTGGAACTCAAAAACTTGTGGAACTGAATGCTGTAAACTAAAAATAAAAATAAATTTAAAAAAAATTAAAAAAGAAAAATATCAAGAGAATGCAGTTTGTTTTAATATTCCTGTATTAGACAATGGGTTTTAATTTGGACACATAATCAAGAAATCCTCAAGAAATTATTATTGCCTTGATTGTATTGAAATTCACTCCTTATACCTGACTCTAATTATCTGTATTTCCATAGGACTTAGATACTTCATTAAGTTTGTATAAATCATATGATATGGCAGGGATAGGAAAAAAAAAATTCCTTGTCAACTACAAGCTAGTATCTGCAGTTCAAGAGCATACAAATTAAATCTGGATTATGTAAGGCACTTTTCATAGCCAATCTTCTGATTTTTAAACTACACTTCAGCTAGTCCCAAGACATTGAGAGTATAGATTAACATGGGAGTTTCCTCCATAAAAGAAAATTCAAAATGTTCTATTAAAAATGTACAAGAAGGTAGATTAAAGATTAATATCCACTCCCCTTTGCAGAAACTGAATTGGATTGGAAACAAATACTCATTGAGGCCTTTGGCACAAAGAATTCTTGGAAATTTGGGAGACATATTGTTAGTTGAAACCTTTGAAGTTTGAATACAGATGTTTGTTCCATATTTTATTGAATTTTCTCATCCTCTTTCACTAATCACTTTTTCAGCCTTGTCGGTTAAATAATTTAACATTTTAGGGACACAAGCCTGCTTTGAATAACTCCAAAGATTTGCCCTTGGCTCTACATTTTAGGAACTTGAATGTGGTAGGAGTGTTTCCACTGGTAATGACTAGATTTTTCAGGTAACATTAATTCAGAGTTTTACTTTTTGATTAACAGTAGAGGAATGGTGATTGATTTTAAACATGTCTGTAGCCACTATTCTGTCTTCTTGCTATAAAATGACAGTGATTAATGGAAAGAAAGGGACAAAATCAGTGTACCTTTTCCTTCTGAGGGAAGAGATATCAATGAATATAAATAATTTCAATTAGTACGAGAAGGCTAATCTTTTTGGGATTGAGGGGATGCAAAACTATTATTCATTTGATCTGTATAGGCTCTTGTCTGAGTATTGTGATTTTTTTTTATAATTCCTTTACAAATAATGCTGTCATAATTCAACTGTTTGAAAATTATATAATTTATTATCTTATACGTTACTGAAAGAGTAATTTGCTAATGAATATTGTTAAAGTACATAAAGTAGAATATCAACCATGCTCGTATACATAGTAGATCAATTTCCCAGGACCTGTGGGAATAAGAATGACTTTCAGCAATTACATGCAGAAACATTGACTATCTTTGTTTGGGTAATGAAAGTGTCTCCTATAAAAGGTAGTATTTTGTAGAGTCTTATGAAAACCTTTCATTTGAAATTTTATTATTGGCAAACAATTTTATTGCTAATATGTCATAAAATTGTTTTCAAAGGAAACTTTGTAGATTAATAAAATTGACATTTTAGATTGATGGTGGATTTATGGTTCAGTGACAGATTACTTCAGTTTGAATTATTCTAGATTAATCAAAATTACATTTTTGGTTTAATTTCTAGAAACATGTTTTATGTACATAAACCCATTCATGCCCAGGCACACAGCGCATACTCCCTTTCATTCCTGTTTTGGAGAAATTGAATTGGTCTCTAAACAAAGATATATTGAAGCTTTCCCACAGATTTGTTCTTGGGAATCAGGGATAAAATTTCAGCCAGAGGCTTTGAAGTATGAATACAAAGATTTGTTCCACATTGTAGAATATTATTATCTTTCTTATCATCCTTTGATATTTTCTTGTTTTTAGCCCAGCAATTTCTCCCTGATATTTTCTCTAACCCCTACTCTGGCACTCAAAAATACTTTCAGATTCTGGTAAATCTTTAGACTCAAGAAAATAATTATTAAAGAGATCCCATAGTAATCTAAC
>JAQQSZ010004573.1:0-14116 GCA_028646595.1 Phalanger gymnotis | reverse complement strand
TGGTAACTGCCTCAGCTCAATGATTCAGGGAGCTACTAACTGTTCCCCAGGGCTCCCAGTCTGGTTGGTCCTGGTTCAGCCCACATGGCTCTGTGCTTCTCTCCCCTCCAAGCTCCATGTGATAGACCCTTTACAGTGACTATCCAGGCTTTCCTGGGCTTGAGCCTTGCTTCCCTCTGCTATTTCATGGGTTCTACTGGTCTAGAATTTGTTAAGAGCCATTTTTACAGGTGTTTGGGGGGATCTGGAGGGAGAGCAATCCCTGCTTTCCAGCTGCCATCTTGGTTCTGCCCCCCCATTTTTCTCCTTTTAGATGATTCTACCACAAAATAATTTAATAGTTCAAAGGATCTGTGATATCATCAGTGTGGGTACTCTCTCTACCAGTGCAGATTGAAATTAATTTTTGCCTTTTCATTCTGTGCACAAGATCTATGTGCTCATGACACAAAAGGTGGAGAATGATAGTTCCATGTTGAATAAAGTGGGCAATGCATATCTCAGGTCGCTTAAGTAGTAAGGATACTCAGTCTGGTTTGGTTTTAGAGAGCTAAGACACAGTATAAAAGCAGCTTTAGGGCTGCTATTAGACAAATTGAACTTTTAAGGGTCCCCACCTTCCCATCCTTATCTTTTTGGTGGATTAAAATGATTAAAATATGCAAAAATCATAATTTTTTTTCTTCGTGTGTTGAAAAGACATACCTAAAAGGCAGTTGCCCTTGTAGAATAAGATAGGGTTGCCTTATAGAATCAAGAAGTTGCAGTCCCAACAGACCATCGGTCAGAAAGTATAGGGTATGGAAATTTCTCATCTAGAAAATTTCTGTCAGAAGAGCCTCATGCTTGACATGGTAAGTGAGTCTGAGAATTTAAAACATGGAATTCTTGAAAATAGTGAATACCAACATGCATATTCGGTTGGGTATAGAAATATATCTTAATATACCATAAAGTAGAAAGGGAAGGGAATAAGAGAAAGATGGCAGGGTGATAGAAGGGAGGGCAGTTTGGGGAGACAAAAATCAGAAGCAAAACACTTTTGAGAATGGATAGGGTGAAAGGTGGGAGCAGGGAGAGAAAGATGGAGAGAGAAGGAGAGAGACAGAGAGAGACAGAGACAGACAGTTGGAGAGAGAGAGAATAAGATAAAGAGGGGACAATAAAAGAGGATGGAGAGAAATTTACATTTTGTCATCATTATTGTGAAAAAAAATAATAGTTTTTATGATGAAGACTTCATTTTTCAAATATATAGAAAACTGATTCTAATTTATAGAAATAAGAGTCTTTCCTCAATTGATAAATGGTCAAAGGATTTGAAAAGGCAGTTTTCAGACAAAGTAATCAAACCTATCTATAGTCATATGAAAAAAAAGCTCTAAATTACTTTTGATGAGAGAAATGCAAACTAGGACAACTATGAGGTACTACCTCATGCCTTTCAGATTGGCTAATATGAGAGGAAAAAATGACAAATGCTGGGTGGATGTGGGAAAATTAAAACACTAATGTATTATTGGTGAAGTGGTATACTGATTCTACCATTTTGAAGAACAATTTTGAACTATGCTCAAAAGGCTATAAAACCATGTATATCCTTTGACTAAGAAATATCACTACCAGGTCTGTGTATCAAAAAGACAACAAACAAAAACCGAAGAGAACCTATGTGTACAAAAATATTTGTAGCGGATCTTTTACTGGTGACAAAGAATTGGAAAATGAGGAAATATCCATAAATTGGGGAATGGCTGAAAAAATTGAATATATATTTGTGATAGAATACTTTAGTATTTTAAGAAACGATGGGCAGGATACTCTTGGGAGAAAATACTGGAAAGACTTACATGAACTGATGCAAAGTGAAATGAGTAGAATGAGGAAAACATTGTACATAGCAACAGCAATACTGTAATGATCTACTCTGAATAACTAGGCTGTTCTCAGCAAAACAATGATCCAAGACAATTCTGAAGGACTTATGAAGAAAGGTGTTGTCCATCTCCAGAAAAAGAAATGGTAGAGTCTGAAAGCAGATCAAGGACATTTTTTCTTTACTTTCTCCATTTTTCTTTTTGATCTGTTTTCTTTCACAGAATGACTTACATGGAAATGTGTTTTGTATGAGAATGCATGTATAACCTATGTCAAATTGCTTGCCTTCTCAATGTGGCAGGGAGGAAAGAGGGAAGAGAATTTAGAACTCACAATTTGAAAAAAATGTTAAAAATGTTTTTTACATGTAATTGGGAAAAATAAAATAGTAAATAAGAAAAATATAAAAAAATAGTGATTACACAGATAAATGTTTTTTCTATGATTTTCCTAATGAAAATTTTCTTTTGTGATTTCAGGAATGATGCACTCAGAAATATGGAGTCTGGGTGTGAAAATGGACTGAAATAGTGTCGAAATTTTGCCATACCAGTGTGGTGTGTTGTGTTCAGATAATTCTGCTGACCTAATCTAATTAGAGTACCTCTCCAGCAAAGGAAATGATTTTAATTTGCTCAGAAAAATCAAAAGGGGGAAAAACAAGAGAAAAACAACAACAAAAAACACAGAGCTCAGAATGCCTTGAGTTCAAGTTCTGAAAGGTCCTAGATGTGTCAGTATGAAGGAATTCAATTCAACAAACACATATTAAGTGCTTGGTACAGGTAATATACACTGTACTTTGTCCTTAGAATAAAAGAAAATAAGGAAAAGTTTCTGACAGTAAGGAGTTTATGTTTTCCTAGGGAGTCTGGAGTACCCAATTCATGGGTAAAAGCTTCTACCTCAGTTATTTAAAGGTAACTGAAATTATTCTCATTGTTGTCATATTTGTTACTGCACTATATCCTAATGCAATTGCTCATTGTAGCAAGGATCTGGTGCTGGTTTCCCAAAATTTATTTTAGTGGAATGCAAAGTTTGGCTGGAAAGTCTTTGACTATGGTTTTGATGATGTAGTGAGCCTGCTTTTTGAGAAACAGACTAAATAAATATGGATTGGTAATTAACAATTGTCTGACAATCTGGTGAATGTTTCTTTGGCCATCAGTACTCATGAAACAAAGAAAAATATAAAACAACCCTCAGTCTTGTCTACTCCTTCCATTTATGTAGAAAATACAACAAAATGTTAGAAATGGTGTTGGAAAATAGTGCTATTAGGCAGTTTTTAGATCACCTATAACTGTAGCTTGGATTTTGAGCTTCAAAATTATAAGATTCTTGTCTGAGAGTGGATAATTGAATTGTATCAACCATGTCTTTCTAAAAGTAAGCAAAATCATAAAATGAAAAATGCAGCTAAATGACAATGTGGCTTTTAAGTTCTTTATATAAAAGGGAAAAATGAAAAAAAGTTGGTGGATTTGTTTCATTGTTCATTCGAAAATGCTAAGAAATTCATGACGGAATGTTTGTTCATCTTGTATAATGGTGCTCCTGCAAACAGTGAGAGAAAAAGGTCCTGTGATTTGAGTACATTGACAAATGAGGAATCTGGGTATTTTAAGAAATAGATGTTGAAGTTGCCTAGTCTGAGGGAAAAAAAAAAGCTGGTGTAAAGAAAGACTGTGAAGGAGGTACTGAACTCATTAAGGAAGGAAGGAAGGAAGAAAGGAAGGAAGGAAGGAAGGAGAGTACCTTGGAAGTCAATGAATAACAACTATTAGAATTTTGCTGGATGATAAATATGAATGAATTGAATTAAATTCAAAGAAGAAGATATAACTGAGTGATAATGATAGAGGGAGATCTTGGAAATGGCAATGGAGAGTAAGGAGTATTCTTACTCTACCACTTCAATTGAACTGGGGATATGAGAAAAATTGTAGCCATGTTGGAAAGAGTGACCAAAGAAGAAGTTTATTCAAGAAAAGCAAAATAGCAGTGTCAGAAGAGAGCAGCAGTGAGAAAACAATTATTTTAAGATGAAGAGAAGATTGTTAGTTTTGAAGGATGCTTTCTAGTGGTCATAGTGGATGATGCAAGCAGATCTCAATGAGACATAGGTGAGGGAGAGTTTCAGAGGTAAGGTTGAGGAGAATAAAAATGAGTGAGGTGATTTTTGTTCAGGGGTGGCGCTGGGGTGGCTGGGAGAGATGCAGAATCACTTGAATGGGAAAAGTATAAGTGGATAGAAGGATACTAAGCAGTGAAGAATGAATATAGGCAGAACATCCTAGATAGGGAGAAACGAATTCAGCAAAATAAGTGATTAGATGTTTAAAGTTTGTTTTACATATATATGGGTACATATACACATATACGTATATATACATATACATATACACGTACATATATATGCATGTTTGTGTGTATATATAGCTGCGTATCTATGTAGCTATGCATGCAAATATACATACATGTGTGTATAAACATATTTTTATGTGCATGTGAATGTCTAGGAAACAATGTGGAATTGGGAAGAAATGGGCTGAATATCCTGCAGAAAATTTCATTCTTTTCATAATTCTAAACTTTCCCCAGAAACTAAGGCAGATAATTTTTTTAATAGCAATACACTACCAGTACTGTTATCTGGTTGTGGGTCAGGAAGGTTTAAAGTCTCTGAAGAATTAAACATTATGATTAATCAGAGGGCAACAGAGAAGTACATGGTTACTATGAGCAGGCTAAAATGCATAACAAACAAAGAACTATGGAGAATATCAAGAAAGAGTAAAGGATGTCATCAAAGAAATGCATGTACTCAAGATCTTGGTCACCATTAATAACATTATTTAATTGAGGCTTCAGTTACCTTGACAGAGGGAAGAGAAGGTATATAGCAAAGAGTTGGGTTACTGATGAGTAGGAGGAAGTAGCATTAGCCATTAATATAGAATCATTCTACAGTAATAGCTGTTAATTTAGGGAAAATTACATTAACATAAATAATTAAAATTATAAATCATAAATGAAGGTTATATGAGTGTGAATATGCATAAAAATCAAGGTTTTATAAAGCTTATAGCAGAAGAAAATGTACACCAGATTTCTTTTTCACTTATCTGGATGAAAATATTAAATGGATAAAATTAAATGCACATTTGTTCCATTCTCATTAAAGAGATGACATGGTGCTAAGGGGAAGAAAATACAAGCAAGCAAAAAATTAGAGTAGAAGAGGCAACTTCAAGTGACATCTTCAACACTTAATAGTTTCCCACCCTTGCCACTTGAATTGCCTGATCCTCAGTTTCTTCACCTGTAAAAAAGAGAGATAATTATATTTTCCAACTAACAGTAGATGTAAGGAAGGAGCTTTGAAAATCCTAATGTACTGTATAATTGTGAGATTTTTATGATTGACTACAACTAAGGAAAGAGTTCTTGTCTCTACTGTTGTCAATATGACTAAACGGAAAGCTAGAGTTTAGGTGAATCTTTTGAATTGTTATTAAGCTAAAATTAATCAACTTTCAGTTATACTTCAGACTGTTGGAAACAATCCAATTAATATGATGTTGAAATAAGAGTTAAATATATGTATTATAAATATATAATTTTAAATTTTCCTATAATTATATATTTAAACATTTCTGCAAAAAGGAAGATCTTAAAATTGAATTAGAGTATAAGAATCTTGCTTTATCTTGCCATTCTTGACATGAATAAAAGAGTGAACAAATGAATAAATGAATGAAAATAATTTATGAAATACTTTCCAGTTCCCAGTTACTAGTGCAAAACAACTGAAATACATGATGTAAATCAAAAAGTAAGATACTCCATACTTTCAAAGTGGTCACATAGTAATAGAGAAATTTGTATCTATGTCTATATCTATATCTATACCTATGTGTACACACATTGATGTCTATATATTTATACACATTAACATGCATACATACATACACACACATATATATGGATCTATAGACAGATAATCTTCCACTTCGAGTTGGATTTTTTAAGGACTTCTTGGTCCTAAGGGTAAAGCACAAAATCTGATAATAAGATATCTTCTGCAACATTATTTCTATTGATAAAATAATATCCATTCGAATCATAAACCATATGACCATTTCAAGGACTTCAGTGATAAGAACTTTTTTTCAAATCTAGGTATGGCTCCTAAGGAGATAGGGGCTACAGCACTTGTAAAAACAGTTGCCAACTGACATTCTATCATGGTCAATTTTCTGGATAATAGATTTGGAGGCTGCACTAAAAGCAGAGATTAGAGTCTCTGGGGCATGGCTATTTCCAAGGCTTTGGGGTCATGGACTATCTGCATTGGGATCTGAGAAGGAGATGGTGCTCAAAATGGTGGTAGTGTTTTGACTAACTTCTCACAGGCCATCTCTTGATTTTCATACTTTCTTGCCTTGTGACCTACAAAGTTAGAAGTATATCAATGGCATTTATTTTGGGAGAGGCATTTGGTTTACTCATGAAATTAGTGAATAAGCAAAATAAATAGTAATAATCACCTCTGAAGATAAAATATATAAAAGAGATAAACAGATACAACTATGTTTCCCTTATTCAAATTACTTCTTTCTATATTGGTTTAGAAGCAATTGTCTAGGAAGGTAGAAGGACAAGGTCATGGACATAATAAAAAAATATTCACTGATTACTTTTACTCAATTTCAGGATCACAAAACTGAAGTTCTCCATCCAATAAATATGTGCTTTTGGTCACAGAATCTGAATAAGTGTGGTAAGACAATAACAAATCTATAACCCTGACTATAGAAAGTAACTGATAATGGGTTAGTAGCATAAGTTGCATATACAAAAAGTTACATTTTTAGAATCAGCCATTAAGACTTATTTGAAAGTAGATATTCTTTTACAAGAAAAAAAAATTTCTGATAGCAATTGTAAAAATTCCAGGAATGATTTTTATTTCAAAATGGAAGAGGAACAGAGATAGATATTACAATCTTCCTTTCACCCTGTACTTTCATGTCAATGACTGATTTAAGTAGAATAGGAAATGAACTTGTGATTTTATTGAAATAGGGAGCAGTTTTACGTAAAAATTCACTTTATAAATGGTTATCAGTATTTGTTCTACATCTTGTAGTCTAAGTGTTAGCTGGGGCACTGAGGGATTAATTGACTTTCTCAGAATCTCCATGTCAATATATGTTAGAGGCAGGAATTAAAGCTAGTTCTTTCTCCCTCCTAAGTCAAATTCCTGTCCACTATCCCATAGTTACATCTTGCCTATTTAGACAGTAATCAAACTAGTTATATGCCTCTTCTTCTACCCAGTAATTTCCATAGGTTTCTTTCCCCATCCATCATAGAGAAGAATTAAAAAAAACTCAACTTTTCTAAATCAGGGCAAGAATTTTCATCTGAAATCAAAGCATGAGAACCACAAAGGAAATCCACAAATAGTTACTTTGGATGTCCCCATTCTCACCTATGTTCCCTAAACACTCCATTCCTTATATCTGCTTATAGACTCCAAACTTACCAGTAGAGACAGTGTAGCATAACAGAAAAGGTGTTAGATTTGAAACCCAAAGTTCTGGATTCAAATCTTTATTCTGTCATTTGCTAATCAGGGATTATTTGGCAAACCACTTAATTTTCTGAGATTTTCTTCTGTTTCCTCAGCTGTAAAATGAGGGGGCTATACTCAGTGGTCTCTGAGGATACATTTAGTTCTCAATTTATGATGTTACGAATACATCTTTCTTGTAGTTTGAAATATTTAGTATGGTGTATTCCAATAGTAGCCAGATGCCATAATAAAATTCCCAAGGGCTTATATATTCCAGTATAGTTTTTTTTTTAACATTACTCAGGTACACCCCAGGTTTGGGGTGAAAATCCTTAATTCTCTAAGAGCTTCATTCTCCCCAAACTTGACACTACTTATTGTATTTATATTGTGCTTATTTAAATTTGAACTACATTAATCTAGACATAACAATTTATTCTAATGTTTTACCATTAAAGAGTTCTATAGGACTACTGATATATTAAAATACAAAAAATACTACTTTTTTATCCTAACATTCAAGAAATTTCATCAATAGTCTTAATGAATGTGGGTTTGTGGAGTTAATTTCAGAGGCTGGAGAAGTGACCTGGCTCTTCTGCTGACCTCTCAATATTTAGCAGCAAATGCTCTCTAAATATATGATTATCTAATAAATGTTATCATAACACTAATAAAAAATGAAGGCAGAGCTACATGGATAAGAAATATTCTGATGATACTTATTGTATAACATAGCATAACTAGCCAAGTTTGAAAATGATGAAGTGGGGCTAGAATGTAAGTATCTGAGGTTGCAGGGCCAATGATGAATTTTCTTGTATCTTTAGCCCCTGCATCGTGGGAGGGTGGGCATTAGTGAATCTTCAGTAGTAGTGATCTTCAAAAGCAGTGCTTTTGGCAGCAGTGAAACTTCAGAAGAGTGTGATTTGACACTGAGATTTTCTTGGTTAGGTATAGATAAAGCCCATTACTAATGTTGATTATCAGTGATGTTTTCACTCTTGAGTTTTTGAAAAACGCTGTTGTCCAGGATATACATGGCTCAGCTCATGCAGTATTTTTGAAATTGAGATTGATATTTCAGGCAACTGGGCTTCAGTATACATTAAATACACTTAGCAAACACACATGAGAAAGGTTATCTAGGCTGAGGAATTATAATGGGCAGTTTCTTAGAATCAATCTAGGGACAACATAAATTCAGTAATCTTAGGATATAGCTATTAGGAGAAGAGGTGAGGAACAAGAGCAGGGGAAGGCTCTCTGGTGTAGTTGCTAATAGTTATACCAAAAATGAACCTGGGGGAAGGTATTGTTATAATAACTTTTCATTCTATGAGAGAATGTGGTGTAGTAGATAAGAACTGGATTTGGGGTCAGGAAGACCTGGGTTCATTCAAAGCTTTCCTAAGATAATAATACCTGTGTAACTCTAAGGAATCTCTTTAACCAATTGGTCTCAGTTTCCTCATTTGTAAAATGAGGGATTTGGATCCAGTGAGAACTAAGTTCGCTTTTAGTTTTGAATCTATGATACCAAACTTTTCTTTTTCTTTATTCCTCACTATTTTCCAAGATCATCACCCCTACTCTGCTTTCATTTTCATCCCTTCCAAATCTTGAACTATACTTAATCTAACCAGTTCACCTGCCATTTATAATACTGTCCTTTACTCTCAAATCCCCTGTGCTTCTGACCTACTATCCCCTTTCCAGATCCCAATTCTGCATTATTCTCATCATCTGCCTCCACTTCCTTTTTTATAATAAATTTATTTTTATTTTTAGTTTACAACACTCATTTCCACAAGTTTTTCAGTTCCAAATTTTCTCTCTCTCCCTCTCCTCTCCCCTACCCTCCAAGACAGCATGTAATCCAACGTAGACTCTACATATACCTTCACATTGAACTTATTTATGTAGTAGTTCAGTTGTAAAGAAATATTACAACTGAATGAATAAATTATGAAAACAGAGAAATGGAACCAAAAAAGAAGGAAAAAAAGAGAGCAAAAAGTTTGCCTCAATCTGTATGCAGACTCCATAATTCTTTATCTGGATGTGCATAGCTTTTCTCATCGTGAGTCTTTTAGAGCTGTCTTTGAGGAAGAAATTAAAGATATCTATAGTCATATGAAAAAATGCTCTAAATCAGTATTGATTAGAGAAATGCAAATCAAAACAACTGTTAGGTACCACATCTCTCCTGTCACATTGGCTAATGTGGCAAAATAGGAAAATCACAAATTCTGGAAAGGATGTGGGAAAATTGGAACACTGTTACATTGCTGATGGAGTTGTGAACAGATCCAGCCATTCTGGAGAGTAATTTGGAACTATACCTGAAGAGCTATAAAAATGTGCATACCCTTTGATCCAGCAATACAACTTCTAGCGCTCTATCCCAAAGAGATCATACAAGTGGAAAATGGACCAGTATGTACAAAAATATTTATAGCGGCTCTTATTCTGGTGGCAAAGAATTGGAAATCAAGGGGATGCCCATCAATCAGAGAATGGCTAAACAAAGTGTGGTGTCATGGAATATTATTTTGCTATAGGAAATGAGGAGCAGATGAACTTCATTATAACGAGGAGTGACTTATATGAACTGATGCTGGTGAGGGGAGCAGAACCACGAGATCATTATACACGATTACAGACAGAAGATATCTGTAAGGCCTAATTTGATAGACTTGACTCCACTTCTTTTTAACAACACTGAGGAAGTTGAACAATTATGTTGACTGCATCCACTGTCAATTTTATTATCTAATTTCATTTGGACCCTCCATGCATAAAGGCAATCTTTTTTTCTTCTTCTCACTAACCAATAAATCTCTTATTCTACTCCCCACACGGACTTCCCAAAAACTTCTTTCTTTAAGCCTCCAGCACTACTCCTTATGCCAAAATTCTCAAAGATGGTCTTTTTCTTTATGAAGGCCAATCCCTCTCTGCATGTATCCATGACCTGTTTTCCTTGCAAGTCCTCTAGCAGACTATGCTAACAATCAACATGTCCCTCTATGCTTCAGTTACTCACTTTCTATTCATTTCTTCCCCACTGCATACAAATATACATAGATCTCCTCCATTAAAAAAAAACTTTGCACTTTGTCCTACCATAATCTCAATCTATCTTCTTATAGTTTTCTTTCCATTCTCAGCCAAACTCACAGGAAAAATAACCTGCCTATTTTCATTGTCTTTACTATGTTTTCTTCATTTCCAGAGATTGAGGACATCTAATTCCAGGACTCTGTCTTTGCCACCAAGGAGTTCTGCTTCAGTACCCAATTGAAAACATTCATTTCCATCCTCTGTCTTTATTTCAGGGCCTTCTACCATGCTCCAGAGGCTCTTCTCAGATATTACAAACATCAAACTGCAAATTTTTCCCTTCTGCCCAGATTACCCAACACCATAACTTTACTTCCTCTTACATGTGGTGAGATGAACTTCCTGGGCCTCAAAATACATTCCATCACCACCTCTCATGAAGTTGGAACTCAAGATAGGGTACTGAATAGTCTAATTACATACTTCTCTCAATAGACCTCTCTTCACCCATATATTCTGCCTAGACTCACTCCTTAGTTATTAGTGTACTTCTATCCCTTCATAGTCTCCCCATCTCAGACATTCTGAATCCCTGTCTACAGACATACAAACTCCATTCCCCATCTTCCACTCCTTGCTCACTTATTCCCATCCTCCTCAACTTAGCCCCAACTTCATCTCACTCCAGATTTACTTGACTATTCTACTATGCTTTCTGGAATACTCACTCAATGCCAAACCTGCTTTCCTCTTTAAACCTTTTCTTTTATTACTTCCTTCATTCTCTGACTCTCTGAGACTTCAATCTCTCTCATTTCTATATCTCTAGTTACTCCATTAACTACTACTTATACTTTCATTCAAACCCTCACCCCGCCCCCCATCGCTGCCCAGCCCCACTGGTTAGGGTGAGCAAGTAAGAATGTAAGATAATCCCATGGCCATTTCCATACTCTCCTTTTGAGGTTTATTCATTAGCAACCTTCCCTTCTTTAAAGTTTATTCAATACAAATTTATCACACATTGATGATTCTGGTAGCTGTTATTTTTTAATCCCCAGAGTATTCTTCTTTTCTCAAATGACTTGAAAGCCTGGTTCAGTCTTTTTCTGCATTCCCAATATTGCTCTCATACTGTGGGATTTTAATACTTTAGTTTCCCAGTGCCTCAATCCACACCATTTCCATGACCTACTCCTTCAGTACACTTCAATTACACACAGATGATCATACCATTGATATTGCCATCAATAAAAATGTTTCATTTCCACATTCATGAACTATGATATTCCTTTATCTGATCACAGTGTTATATAATTGTATCTTTCTTTCTGTCTTATGATGTCTAACAATATTTCTCATCATCACTATGACCTCCGGTTCTTCTAATTCTCATTCTTTCCCAGGCCATTGCTCCTGCACTAACTACACTATTTTTTTCTTCCCTGTCTCAACCCTTTGGTGAATCCATTTGACTGTATACTATTCTCTACACTCAAACTCTTTATCTGTTTCTACTGCTGATCATTCTTTAGTAACCCTATGCATGAATAACTCCCACTAACTATTGCATTTATTCTTCTTCATGTACTGATAAATGGTAGAAAATAACAAAACCATGCTGACTGAAAACATTATAAATTTATAACTAGGCCCTTATTGTAGCAAGGCTAACCTTTCAAGCCTCCTTAATAAATTTGCTATTCACCTCACCATGCCAGCTGTTCTAAACCTTTAATCCCTTCTTAAGTTTCCTATAACATATCTTCCTCCCACATTCTTTTGTGAGGAGTTTGTATTATTCGTAACCAAAAAAGAGGTCATTTCTTCAGAGCTCCTCATTTCTCCTTTCCTTTCATCTCACATAACTCAGCTGTGAGATGGCTACTTTGCTGACAATGACTCCTTTCACCCCTGTTTCACATGAAGAGATGGCCCTTTATCCTTGACATGGAAAACTCTCTATATGAACTCT
Organism: Phalanger gymnotis; assembly: GCA_028646595.1. Taxonomy (NCBI): domain Eukaryota; kingdom Metazoa; phylum Chordata; class Mammalia; order Diprotodontia; family Phalangeridae; genus Phalanger; species Phalanger gymnotis. The sequence continues at coordinate 1,610 of JAQQSZ010004573.1, read as the reverse complement.
TGATCCTACTGTAGCCTGTTTCTCCAAGAGATTGGCCCCTTCATCCTGCTCGGTCTCCCACTGATCCTCATTTTCTCTCTTTTTACTGATTTGTTCTCTTTTGGCTACTAACAAACCCGTCCTTAACATTATCCAACCGGCACATGATCCAATAATCCCATATTAATATTTTTTTTATATCTCTCCTTCCCATTTTGGCTAAACTCCTTAGGAATACCTGAACTTAGTGGCTAACTTCCATTCCTCTCATGTTCTTCCAAATCTTCTGCAAACTGGCTTCATCTTTCTACTGAAACTGCTATCCGCAAATTTACCAGTGATCTCTTAATTGCCAGATTTAATGACTTTTTTCTTAGTCTTCATTCATCTTGATCTCTCTTCAGCCTTTAATGGCAATCATCCTATTTTATTGGTTATTCACTCCACTTAGTATTCTTTAGAAAATATTATCTTCTGCATTTTATCTTACCTATCTTATTACCCATTTTTCAGTTTCCTTTGATGGATCATTATCCATATCTCACCCCCTAAGTATAGGTGCATCCTGAGGGTTTGTCTTGGACACTTTGCCATTGTTTCTGTTTATTTCTTTTCACTGACATCATCAATTCCAACGTGTTAAATTTTCAACTCTGTGCCAATGATTCCTGTATACAAATAGGTCTATTGTCTCTCCTGAATTCCTGAAGTGTGTCACCAAATACTTGTTAGAAATTTCAAACTGAATATTCTGTAGGATATTTGTACATCGGGGGCATCTTGAAGTGTGAAATTGGTTGTGGTATTCACATAAGACTTTAGGCAATAGAAAGGCAACTTGTTTTATGAATAATATGAATGAAAAATGGTAGGCTAGCATCACCTTTCTTAAACGATGGATACTTTCTCAAAGAAGTGGTTGTATGTAGAGACTTCTTGAAGATTATATACTCTTTACTTCCTTTAATTATTTTCTAAGTCATACTTATCATCGACTCCTTTTCTAAAATTAAGCAAAGATAGATTAATTTTTGCCTTGTCAGGATTTTGAACTCAATTATTTTCAAATGACTACAATTTAACACTACATACATACATACATACATACATATATATATATATATAGCTAGATATAGATAGAGATAGAGATATGGATACAGATATAGATATGGCCCTTATACCCATTTTCTTTCCAATATTCATCATAATTAGAGTTACATTAAGGCAGATGAGATAAACTTAGGGGCCACTTAGTTCATCCTCTCATGTAATTCCATATCCCTTCATAAATGTCTTACATATGGGGTGGAGCCAAGATGGCAGCTGAAAAGCAGGGACTAGCATGAGCTCCCCATCAAGTCCCTCCAAAAACCTATAAAAATGACTCTGAACCAATTCTAGAACTGCAAAACCCACAAAGTGGTGGAGGGAAGCAGGGCTCTAGCCCAGGACAGTCTGGATGGTCTCTGGGTAAGGTCTATCCCGCACCGAACTGGGAGCTTAGGGGAGCGGAGCTGAGTGGAGCAGAGCCCAGCGTGGGCAGCGCGGATCAACCAGACCAGGAGCCGGGCAGAGTGTGCCCTAGCACCCTGAATCAGTGAGCTGCAGCAGTTACCAGACCTCTCAACCCA
>JAQQSZ010004572.1:0-14117 GCA_028646595.1 Phalanger gymnotis | reverse complement strand
AAAAAAGTGTTTCCAAATAAGAAAGAGAAGGGTGATGAAGAATGGGGAAAATTATCTCACATAAAAGAGTCAACTTGAGGAAAATGTTGTGTAATCATAACTGTGAAAATTAATGAGAGGAACTATCTATAAAATGGAAGCAGATAGCAGAATGGATCTGAAACAACAATCCAACAATGTGTCATTTACAATAAAACACTTGAAACAGACAGACATGCACAAAATTAAAATAACTAACTGCAGAAGAATCAGCTGAAGTTAAAAAGGCAGAAGTAGCAGTCATGATCTCAGAAAAAGCATAAACAAAATGAGACTTAATTAAAAGGGATAAGCAGGGAAACTACATGTTGGTGAATGGAACCATAGACAATGATGTAATATTAACATATGTATTAAATAACATAGCATCTAAATTCTTAAAAGAAAAAGTTAAATGAATTACATGATTAAATAGGCAGTAAACCTCAACTTTCCCCTCCCATAACTAGATAAATCTAATGATAAAATAAATAAGAAAGAAGTTGAAAAGATAAATACAATTTTAGAAATGTTAGCTATGATGGACCTCAAGAGAAAACTAAATAAGAATAAAAAGGGTAAAACTTTTTTTTTCCTCAACCGTACATGGAAGCTTAAAAATAGTAACATGTATTAGGGAATTAAAAACATCATAAAGAAAGACAGAAAAGTAGAAATAATGGATGTATCCTTTTCAGAACATAATGCAATAAAAGTTAAAAAGGGGTATGAAAGCATAGAATAAAAGTTAATTGGAAACAAAATGACCTTATCCTAAAGAAGGAATGATCAAAGAACAAATAATATAAACCATAAATAATTTTTGAAGGGATGGCAAGAGTGAGACAACATTCCAAAATCTGTGGGATACAGCCAAATTAGTAATTAGGTAGAAAAATATAAAGAAAAGGTAAATGAATTGGGCATGCAACTAAAAAAAACCCAAATGAGCAAATTTGACATTTCCAAATTAATCATCAAAATGAAAATCCTGAAAATCAAAGGAGAGATTAATGAAATTAAATGAAAGTCATTGCACTAATAAATAAAACTAGGAGCAGATTTTATGGCAAAAAAATTTTTAAATAGGTAAACCATCGGTTAATTTGATTTAAAAAAAGAAAACAAAATTACCAATATCAAAAATTAAATGTGTGATTCATAACCAATGAGGATGAAATTAAAGCAATTATTAATAGTAATTTTTCTCAATTATATGCCTGTAAGATTAATAATCTAATTGAAATGTATGAATAGTTGCCAAAAAGTATAAACTGCCAAGAATAACAGAAAAGAGAATACTTAAACAACCATATCTTAGAATATAAAATTAAATAAGTCATCAATGATCTCCCCCCCCCCAAAAAAAAAACAACTCTAGGATCAGATGGATTTACAAGTGAATTTTACTAAAGATTTAATGAAGAGTTAAACCAATACTATAAAAACCATTTGAAAAAAAAATACATATGTAAAGAAGGAATCCTAACAAGTTCCTTTTATGACACAAACGTGGTTTCCATACCTAAACCAGGGAGAGCAAAAGCAGAGAAATAAAACTATAGAACATTTTCCTTCAGAATTATCAATGCAAAAATTACAAATAAATTAACTTCCAAGGAGATTACAACAATGTAACATAAAGATCATACATTAAGGCTAGGTGGAATTTGTGCCAAGAATGCAGGGTTGGCTCAATATTAGGAATTAAAAATATCACCGTAGTTGACCATATCCAAAAAACAAAAATCATTTTATCATATCAACAGATATAGAAAAAGCATTTATAATACCCATTTCTATTTAAAAAAAAAACACTGGAAAGCATAGGAATAAATGAGGCCTTTTTAAAGATTTTAATTCAATATTTTATTTTTCCCTAATTGTGTGTAAAAACATTTTTAACATTTTTTTTAAGTTTGACTTCCAGGTTCCCTCCCTTCCTCACTCCCTTCCCTTCCCTTCATTAAGAAAGGAAGGAATTTTATATAGGTTATACATGTGCAGATATGCAAAATATTTCCATGTTACTCATGTTGTGAGAGAAAACACAGACAAAAAAAAAAGGAAAACGAAGAAAGTAAAGAAGAAGTATACTTTGATCAACATTCAGACTTCATCAGTTCTTTCTCCAGAGATGGATAGCATTCTTCATCATAAATCCTTCAGAATTATCTTGGACCACTGCATTGCTGAGGATAACCAAGTTATACACAGTTGATCATCAAACATTATTGTTATTATTGTATAAAATATTCTCCAGGTTCTGTTTATTTCACTTTGCATCAAATCTTGTAAGTCATTTCAGATTTTTTGGAGAGCATTTGGCTTGTCATTTCTTATAGCTCAATAGTATTACATCAACATTGTTCAAAACTTGTTAAGCCATTCCCATTTGATAAATATCTCTCAATTTCTAGTCCTTTGCCACCACAAAAAGACCTGCTATAAACATTTTTGTGGGTGTAGGTTCTTTTCGTTTTGAAAATCTTTTTGGGGTGTAGACCTAGCATTGATATTGCTAGGTCAAAGGTCATACATGGTTTTATAGCCTTTGGGGAATAGTTCCAAATTGCTCTAGAGAATGGTTTCATTAGTATGTGTCGCCAACAGTGCATTAATGTCTCAATTTTGCTACATCCCTTCTAGCCTTTGTCATTTTCCTTTTTGATCATATTAGCCTATTTGATAGGTGTGGGATGGTAGCTCAGAGCTGTTTTAATTTGAATTTCTTTGATCAGTGGCAATTTAGAGCATTTTTTTTCACACGACTATAAATAACTTTGATTTCTTCTTCTGAAAGCTATCCTTTCACATCGTTTGGCCATTATTAATCAATTGAGGAATGACTCAAGATTCAACGTTTTAGTGCAACTGTTTTCAGAGGTTTTTCTGGGGACCTGTAAGTCTTCAGTTCTTCAAAGGTTGTATAATCTAGAGAAGTGTGTTTTCTGTTTTGCTGTACTGTGACCTGGCCTGTGAGTGACCACAAGCATTCTTTTCTACCCTGGGACTATGACCAGGATCCCCGTTCTCTTGCGGGCAAGCTCTGTTGTTGCTTGTGTTCCTTCTCCCTCTGAGACTTATACCTAGGTCTGCAAACCAAATCCAAATACAGAAAATGCAACAGAATCCTGCCCTTTGAGCCAGCAAAGATACTCCTTCAAACAAAGATAATTGTCTTCTGATTAGTTGTCTACCCCAACGCACTACTATCTGTAGACTGAGACGTCCGAAAGTTGCCTTTGCTGCCACTGCTTCAGTCACTCCCAAGACCTGCTTTTGATTTGCTTGGGTGTTGCCTGTTCTAGACTCTGCTCCACTCTCACCACAGTAAAGCAGACCTTTCCTTTGAACTTCTTAAGTTGTCTTGGGCTAGAAAACTATTTTACCCCATCTGTTTGCGGATTCTGCTATTCCAGAATTTGTTTTGATGCATTATGTAATGATGTTTGGAAGTGCTTTGGGAAGAACTCAGGTGAGTCCCTGCTTTTTCTCTACCATCTTAGCTCCATCCTGCTTCCCATCCTATGGAGCATTTCTTAAAATGATAAGTAGATTCTATCTAAAACCAAAAGCAATCCTATTGTCTGTAAGGAGGATAAACTTGAAGTCTTTGAAATGAAATCTGCAATGAAGCAGGGATATCCATCATCATCACTACTATTAGGTATTATACTAGAAATGCTAGCTCTAGCAATGAGACAAAAAAAAAGAACTGAAGGAAAAATGATAGGCAATAAGGAAACAAAAACTTTCACTCTTTGAAGATGATATGGTATGATTATAAAAACTTAGAGAATCAATTAAAAAAACTTATGAAGAAACTAACAACTCTAGCAAAGTTACAGGATATAAAACAAACCCACATAACTCATCAGCATTTCTATACTACTAACAAAGCCCAGAAGAAAGACATAGAAAGAAAAATTTCCTTTAAAATCAATTAGAACAACATAAAATACATGGGAGTCTACTTACCTATAGAAAGCCAGGGATTATATAAACACAATTATAAAACTCTTTTCACACTCATAAAAATATCTAAACATGGAAGAGATATTGGATAAATATTAATTGCTCAAGTGTAGGCTGAGCCAATAAAATAAAATAGTACCTCTACTTAAATTTTCTTGTTCAGTACCATGCTAAATGACCAAAAAATGATTTAATAGAGCCAGAAAAAATAGTAACAAAATTAATCGGAAAGAACAAAATGTCAAGAATATCAATGGACTCAATGAAAAACAATAATGCAAGGTGGTCTATCAGTTCCAGATATCAAAGTATATTGCAAAGCAGTAATCATCAAAATAATCTGGTATTGGCTAAGTAGTAGAGTAGTGGATCAACTTAATAGATTATATGTACAATATACAATAAAAAATTGCTATAGTAATTTAATGTTTGATAAACCCAAAGATGAAGGATTTTGGCATAACAACTCACTTTTTGACAAAAATTGCTGGGGAAACTGCAAAGTACTTTGGCAGAAACTAGGCATACCAACATGTCCCACTATACAAATATAAAATCAAAATAGATAAATTATTTAGAAATAAGAGGTGAAAACATAACAAAATTAGAGCAACATGGAAAAACCTACTTTTCAGCTCTATGCAGAATTGAAGAATTTGTGACCAAATAAGACATAATTTTATGAGAAATAAAATAAATAATTTTGATTATATATTAATTAAACTTTTATACAAAAAATATAATGTAGTAAAAATTAGAAGGAAAACAGGTAGTTGGGGGAAAATGCATCAAGTTTCTATGAAAAAGGCCTCATTGCTCAAATACATACAGAACTGAGACAAATTTATAAAGAAAAAATTCCTTCCCCAATTAATAAACTGTCAAAAGTTATGAAAAGTTTTGGAAGAAGAAATCAAAGCTGTCAATAGACACATAAAAAACCATTGTAAATCACTACTGATTAGAGAAATGCAAATTAAAACAACTCTACTCCCTAACACCTATCAGACCAGTTAAAATGACACAAAAAGAAAATGATAAATGCTGGAGGTCATGTAGAAAAAATGGTCTACTGATTTGCTTTTGGTCGAGTTGTGAAGTAATTCAACCCCCCTTGAAAACAATTTGAAAGTAGGCCCAAAAGACTGTAAAACTCTGTATACCCTTTGATTCAAGATTTCCACTTCTAGGTCTGCATAAAAAAAAAAAAAGATTTAAAAAAATAAAGAAAAGCACTTATTTATACCAGCATATTTATAGCAGCTCTTTTTTGCTGTGGCAAAGAACTGGAATTTGAGGGGATGCTCATCAATTGGGGAATGGCTGAATAAGTTGTTGGGTTTTTTAATGCAATATTCTTGTGCTATATGAAATGACAATCAGGATGGTTTTAGTTAACAAAAACCTGGGAAGACTTAAAGGATGGAAAGTGAAGTAAGCAAAATCAGAACATTGCACACAGTAACAGAAATTCTGCAAGAATGATCAACTGTGATATGCTTAGCTAATCTGAGTAATACAATGATCCAAGACAATTCCAAAGACCATGATGAAAGATGCTATCTACCTCCAGAGAGAGAACTGATGAACTCTGAATGTAGAGTGAAGCATATTTTTTTAACTTTCTTTATTTTTATTACTTTATTTTGTTTGGGTTTTCTTTTGCAACATAGTCAATATGAAATTATCTTTTACATAAATTCATACATATAATCTGTATTAAGTTTTCCATTTCAAAGAAGGGTTAGGTGTGGAGAATTTGGAATTAATTTTTAAAATGTGTTAATTTTTATATGTAGTTGGGATACATTTAAAAAATAAAAATAATTTAAAAATAAATATGAAAGAGAGAAGAGAGAGAGAGAGAGAGAGAGAGAGAGAGAGAGAGAGAGAGAGAGAGAGAGAGAAAGAGAAAGAATGCAAAACAGGCTCATAGTGGAATTCAAACCTGAAGGGGAAAAAAAGAGCATTTATACCAACCAGTGAGTCAGCTAGAGATTTCAAATATAAATTCAAAAAAGCTGCTGAAATGTGAAGTCCCAATTCTGAATGGCATCATTCCATCATTACATTATGTGTGATGGTTTGAAATATCTGAATGGCAATTTGTGTATAAATAAGATTATATTATTATAATATGGTGACTCTGTTTTAGGAAAAGAAAATACTATTCATGAAAAAGTATACTTGTGTGCATGTATGCATATAAATTTAGCCTTTTAAAGTCAATGTGAACTGTAATAATTATGAATGAACAAGCATTTATTAAATACCAAATTCAGGCACTGTGCTAGAGGTTGGAGATGCAAAGATAAAAATGAAAAATTCCTGCCTTTGAGAAGCTTTTATTTTCTTGGTGACAAGGGCATGTGTGTTTGAATAGATAGATAAATAGATTGAAAGATAGATTTAACTATAAATTAATCTATCTGTATGTATGTATACATATTCACAAACTTCAATGAAAAATCTGTAAACCGAGAACATACACTCATGACTAAGAAAATTTTGAATATAATAACATTATTGTGTGCAAATCTTGAAAAATTTGGATTTATATATATATGCATACATGCATGCATTACACATTTGGCAATTATTTGGATAGAGGAGATAGGGAAAGTTTTCATATTGAATCTGGTGCTTCAACTGAGTTTTGAAACATCAATAACATTAGTTTTAGGCCTGATAGAAACTATTTACAGGTAACATTTTATGGAGTTTGATGAAAATTGAAGCCAGCCATATTAGTATAAAATGTATTTTTAGTTCAGATTTTTTTTCCAAGCAAAATATCAAAACATGAAGGGATATTGCGCCCTAGGGTGGCTGTAATTAAAGTTCCTACCTTCTGGAAAAATACAAAAACATCTACAGCAGTTACAACAACATTGACAACAAAACGTGGTTACATTTAATACTATTTAGAAAGTTCCTATCACATGTCACATATAAATTACAAATGTTTAAAAATAATTAAAATATTGGAAAGCTTAATAAATGCACAATAGATACCCTATGTATACATTTGCATATATATGTAACATTAGGTTATTATAACACATACATGTACATGTTTCTGTATTTGTTATCAAGTTCTATAAAAAGATGAGAACATAGAATTTAAACACATGTCATCTACCTGTATGCTACCTGTCTCCAGATAGAGACCAAAATGACTTCTAGCAATCCCAGGTTTGGAGAGAGAAATGAATTTGCTGAAATTGTGTCAAGCAGAATAAAACCTTTATTCAAAAAAAAATCTGACTTTTGCTCATCTGCTCCATGTTAGTTTAAAATAAGTTTTAGAATGAGAACAACCCTTTTCACCTCAATCCTTCACTTTTAATAGTATGTGTGGTATCCAGGGAAAAGGAAATGGGAGGAAATAAAAAAGTTTGTCAGACTAGATTTTCATGTGGGTGTCTTATACACCTGTCTGCTCATTCTCTTAGCACCATTAGGCCACAGAGGTAAGCTTGTCTGAATTTTAGGAGTAAAATGATAAGAGTTTCCATTCTGTTCAAACCACAAGAGAAAGGGATATACACAATGTACAACACAAGCTATTATTCTGTGACTTACAAGTAAGGTAGCAACCAATTTATATTTATTTTACCTTTTTGGAAATGGGTATTTGAAAAATGTCAGACAAAAAAACCACCTTCCTATTTTGCATGTAGAAAGACATTCATGATCATATTTATATCATCAACTCAAAATGTAGGACTTCTATCATTGACCCACTGGTTGCCATATTTGGGCCTGGAAAAGTACATTTTCAGTAATTATCCTGTGAAGCCTCTACTGTTTTTCTTTGACATGATATTCTGTCCAAAAAAAAACATGTATTAATTGTCCTTGTAGTTAAAGGAAAGAGAAGAAAAATGAAACAGGAAAGAGGAAAAGGTAGAAAAGTCTGAGAATTATTTGTTGCTTTTTTTATAGGCCTTCACAGAAGAGCAGCATAATCCCATCCTTTATGAAGTTTTTAAAAGCTAGTCATCATTATGATAGCTTTCTGTCAAGAGCCATCATTCCTTTGCCTCTTATAAATCTAGTTATTGACATATCAATACTCTAAAGGGGAGATGTATATTCATTACATGGATTAAATGGATCTGTGAAAGGGGTGTCAGACAGGGGAAACTGCTATATTTCCTCTCTCACCACCCCTCTTGCAGGATATAGATAAGGTCTTTAACTTTAGCAGAGCAATCAACTGAACAAGTACAGGATTGAGAAGATGTAAACAGAGAAGAGTTTTGAGTAGTTTCAAAGTAGCAGAGTCAATGATTTGGCATTTCAGAGATAAAAGTTTACTTGTTTCTTTAGGCTACATTACTTAATAAGTATAGTGTCCAGAATGAAGGAGATGACAGTCACCCTATACTCTGTGCTGGTCCTACACCATTTGAAATTTTGCATTGATTTCTGTGTACCACATTTTAGGAAAAATACAAACAAATTAAGTAGGATTAGGAGGATGGTTTGGGAGTTAAAGACCACACTAAATTAGGATAAATTCAAGAAAATATGGATATATAGAGAGCTAGAAAAATAAGTAGACAGATTAGATAGATACATACATACATATATACATACATACATACATAATCATTCACACTGGAGTATCTGTGTGTACAGTTTTCTCCTCAATGTATGTATCTGTATATGTGTGTATATATGTACATAAATATATGTACATATGTTATATATATATATGTATATATATATATATACATGTATGCCTTTATATGAAAGAGACAGAGAGATAGGGACAGACAGAGAAAGAGCAAAACAGGCTCAAGATGTCTTGCCTTGCCTGAGGTCACAAGGTTGGCAGAACCTAGGGTTGAACCAAGGTCCAAATGTAATACTAAGTGGCCTACCAATTCATGTATATGCCTTGATCCAGCCATGGTTCCCAGCCCATTCAGTTATTATTTGAGGGAAAATCAATATATTTCACATAAAGCAAACATTTAATCCTATCTGGTAACCAAACCAGAAATGAGTTGTATCATCCTCTTCCTCCTTCTCCTCCTCCTCCATCTTTTTCTTCTTTTCACCCCAGGGAATTCCTTTACTCAGAACAATAGAATCTAGTTATTGGGATTCCAAAAGATTCTAAGGGCTTATTTAGACATTTTAGACATTCTCATTCACATCCTTGGGCAGCTAGCTGACACAGTGAAGAGAGCACTGGACCTGGAGTCAGGAAGACCTGAGTTTAAATCTGGACAAGTCACTTAACCCTGTTTGCCTCAGCTCCTTCATCTGTGAAATAAGCTGAAGGAGGAAATGTCAAAGAACTCCAGTATCTTTGTCAAAAACAAAACAAAACAAAACAAAACAAAAAAACAACACCCTAAATGTGGTCACAAGGAGTCAGAAACTACTGAAAAACAATTGACCACATTCATATCCCTATATATTTTGCTTGGAAACTTTGTTATTATATTTAGCTAACCAAGCCTCTCACCAATGCTAAAGGTTGATGTTTCCATTGGCCTCTATTGTTACAATGTTGCTACAGTGAAATAGTACTTGAAGTTAATAGAATGCTAACTTGAAGTAGAAAAACACAGAACAATTTACTTAAAGGAAATTTACTCATATGCATTAGTGGCAGCATGATAAAAACCTGTTCACATAGAAATCTATGAATAAAGAATGATAAACCTGCTTCTTTCCTTCCAAAAACTTCTGTCATTTCTCTGTGTTCCTTCTCAATCTGCAAAATTCCAATTGCATTACTGTTTAAGTCCTATATTGAACTACAAGCTATGTCCAAAGTCCTTTGGCTATCAGGAGGAATGACAATCAACCCTGACACTTTGTGTAATAGACTTGGTGTGTCTATGATCAGGACTTATTTCCACAGAGCTAGTAAATGGAAAATTCTGTTTCTATTCTAAACCTCTATTTACAAAGAGCCACTATATAATCTAGCAAATACGGAAATTATTAATAAATCATTGGAATGCCAAAATAACTGTTTTATAGAAACAGAATGAAATTTATGATTAACAGAAGACTCATTTTATATGTGATTTCTTAGGGCTATAAAACATGATGACTGAAGAAAACTAAGGGCTTCTCTTGTGTTTCCATAAATTAGAAGAGTAAGAGAACGCAGGATACTAATACTATTTTTCCTCTCAAGCATGCATACAAAACAGAATTCCATGCTTAACTGAATCAACTGTATCCATGATGAACATCTTTTCCCCATTCTGAATGTCCATCACGTGCTAATGGCTAAGTAAATATCTTTCTTCTTAGATTAGTGTCTCATTTCATTCCAATTTTGAACCAGAATTTTCCTTAACAACCTGGCCGACCCTGGCCTATGGGATTATCAGTGTTGCTTTTCTATCTGTGGCACCCTTTTTCTTCCTCTTGTTCCTCTTTATTACTTAGAACTCTGAAGTAACTAATAGGTTTTTCACTGATCTCTATGCTCCCTATGCTATATCAAAACAAATGATTCTGGCATTAGATATACGCGGTTGCTCATTTGCTTTAACATAAGTTTAGTAATATGTTACTCAAAAGGGGCAGTATGGCATGGTGGTTGGTGATCTGGCCTCAGGGTGAGGAAAATCTGGTTTCAAGTCTTGACTTCGATAGTGACATGTGACTCTGGGCAAAACATTTAACCTCTTTGTGCCTCAGACAACTACCTAGGAATGTAAAATAAGGAATGGGTGCTTATCTTCTTTCTTAGAAATTTGTTTACTCAGAGGTCCCTATACGAAGAAATCAGAGGCATGACTAACCTCATCCCTCACCAAAACAAACAAATAAACAAACAAAAATGATCCATCATTGATTTTTTTTAATTCAATGCCTTATTGTAGCATAGAATTGACCTTTATTCTTGAAGAGTACCCTGGTACAATATGATCTCTAGAAGGTCCTACAAAGAGATACTAGTGATGGATTCTTGTCTGTTATTTGAGGTTTAGCCTCTTTAGTGAGACAAACTCTTTGTCACATTGACCACAAGGTGATGAAATTTTAAGTACACCAAAACTCATGTCATCAAAGTTTCCTCATTGAGAGTAGTTATAGTGATGAAATTGTAGACCCTGTAAACATTCTACCTCAGGCCTACATGGACTTAACATACATAAACCACCCACTATACTTGAACTACACCTCTTTCTCATCTTTGCTTCTCAGAATTCTTACTTTCCTTGATGGTTCAACTCTTTCTTCCCTTTTTCCTTCAGTCATCAATGTTCTTTCTGTCCTCTGATTACCTTGTGTTTACTATGGTTTGTAAATGTTGTATTCCCCAATAGAATGGAAGCTCTTTTAATGAAGGGGATTTTTTAAATCTGTAGTCGTATTGCCTAGAAAAAAAATGTCTTTTGCATAGTAGTTGCTTATTATATGTCTGTTCAACTGAATAGAAAATATTAAAAGTTTACAATTTCCTGTGGTTTCCCAGGAAATAAAAAAATATGAATCATGGTTGTCTTTTAAGTATCCTAACACATTAAAAATAAACAACAAAGGATGAAGGACAAGTTGACATTTAGAACAAGTGAAAAAATCTTTAAATTATTGAACATTTTTAAAAAGTACAAGAGCACCTAATTGATATTGATTCTGCTCATGTGAGGATATAGTTAGTAACTGGAATGCAGACATATATACAGAGAGAGAGAGAGAGAGAGAGAGAGAGAGAGAGAGAGAGAGAGAGAGAGAGAGAGAAAGAAAGAGAGAGAGAGAAAGAGATTAAGAGACTGGTGGAGTTGGCTCATAAAGAGTTATAGAGTTTCTAGGTCCCTGGTCTCAGTTACCACAGGTTAGGATCTGTGGGAAAGGTAAGAACATGGGAAGGAAATGTAGTTGATTATTGTGATACTAAGTAAATATGAAGAAAAAGAGGCATTGGTATGTCTAAGTGTCAAAAGTGGTATGCTTGAAGGTTATGGGGATAAGTATCAAAGACATAGGATGAAAGAGTTTATCTCATAATTGCTTATTTATTGGTCAATACAACATTTCTTTATAGAGCTTACAGTAATAAAATCTAGAAAGAACCATGAAATTGCCCTTACTGATGACTGAGATCGCCTTCCTTTTAGATCAGAGAAGCTGCATCTTATTCAATTTAATTAGGAAAAAAAACTTGATGCCAGTCCCACTTTCTTCATTTTTGTCAATACCTTCTGACATTGATAGGATTAAAAGTCTGAAGAAAAATTCAAATGCACTTGAGAACACAGGACTCAGGATTTGAATTCAATCCATGGAATAATCCTTTAACAGTTTAGAATAAGGACTTGATATAGGACACTGACTAATTAAAAATAGTATAATTAAAGTTCAAATATATAAAGTAGGTGTATATTAACAGTGAAGTCAGTATATCCACAAAATTATTAAGTCTGAATATTTAGTATTAATATCTTCAATTTTTCATGTTTCAGAAATACTGATTTTTTAGGCTATAACTACTATATAATCAATATTCAGCATAATATTAATTAATTAATACGTAGTTGTACTAAATATTATGCTGAATATTATTTATATATGTATATACCTCAAGAATTTTTTTCAACAAATCTTAAATATCTTAGGTTGGTAATCCATTGATCCACTTGATTCAAATCTTTATTTAGGAAAAAAAAATTAGTTTGTAATCCCACAGACCACCTGTGATGTAATCACTTTACATTATTTTAAAAACTTTGCTTAAACTATTTTTGACTGTTAGATTCTGGTTATGTCCTGATGAGTTTAAATTCTGTAATTCCAAGCAATAAAGCCAGAATCTAGAAGTAGCTGTAGGAAGAACTCTCATGTTTACAGGGAAAGCCATAAGGAAAAACTTGAATGTTGTTGCAGAGGAGAAAATTTAAACACACACACACACACACACACACACACACACACACATGCACACACACGCATGCACACGTATACATACATACATACATATGTGTATGTGTATAGACATACCACACATATACATGTGTGTATGTGTGCATGAGTGTATATGTATACATATATATACATTAATGTAATGTTTTAATCATATGGGGATGCCTAGAATAGCTTTGTCAAACAAAAAGAAAATCTGATTAGAGGAAAGTTAGCTACAGGGTTTGGTTAATGAAGGGCATTGTGGAGGTAATCTTCCTTTCTTTTTGCTTCTGCCAAGACACAGGGGAACGAGGAGAGCTCAGAAACAAAAAAGAGCTCAAAACCTCAGGGGAATGACTTCAGTGGCAGGCTCAGGGGAAAGGGAGTATTAACAGGAATGCTTTCTTAAGTAGAGTAGCTCTTTGGGAAAATTGCCCAGGCAAAAGCTGTTCCTCATTCACACACCAGTGTGATTTTCTTTCAATTTTAATTCAAACATGCAAAACATTGTGGGGCTCATGGGGAGTGAGTAAAGCTTCAAGAAACCATGCCACAATCAAAAACAAAATGAAATCTGAAACCATAGTTGCTCATATTAGCTACTTCATTATTTGAGGGCTACTAAGGATGAAAGAACCATTTTAAAGCCCTTGGGTCTAAGGCAAAAAGTTGTTTTAATATACAGAATCAGGAATAGAGCTGGAAATGACCATATATTTAATTTAATCAAATAATTCATTTCATAAATGAAGAATTGAAGTCTAGTCAGGTAACAACCAGCTAGTAGTGTGACCAACTAACAGAAACAACAGCTATTCTTTGACCTAATACTTTTCTACTTAAAATCTATACCAAACCTGAACGTCATATTGGATCATTTTTATCTAAAGGACATCAGTGAAAGGAGAAGGTCTGTATTCTCCTCATTGCATTCACATCTTCCATTAAAGTCAATTAGCCTGAATAACATTTGCAACCATACCTGTAGATGCACATGTATATTAATTAGAGGACGTATACATATATGCACATTCTTATGTAAGGCTACTCCTTTTACCCTTTCCACAGTCTCAACTCTCAGTGGTCTCTGCGTATCACTCTGTCTGCTTTTGCCCTTAACTGTATCTGTCTTTATTGGACACTGTCTCTCTGTGTTTCTTTCTCTCTGTCTCTTACAAACCCTCTCTCTCCCACACACACAAGCACAGACTCTGGTGAAAAAGAAAAAAAAA
>JAQQSZ010004571.1:0-14117 GCA_028646595.1 Phalanger gymnotis | reverse complement strand
AGGTGGGCCTGGGGCCATGGAAGCAACTGCAGCTGTAGCTGTGTAACCTTAGCTGCCCCCGGGGGGGGGCCCCCTGGGGGGGGGGGCGTGGGGGTGGGGGGTGGCTGAACCGCAAACTCTATCCCCCTGGCCCTAGCAGCTTTTCCTACCAACCTTCTCTGTTGTCTTTGGTGTTTGTGGGTTGAGAAGTCTGGTAACTGCTGCAGCTCACTGACTCAGGGCGCTAGGGCATGCTCCGCCTGGCTCCTGGTCTGGTTTGTGCGGCCCACACTGGGCTCCACTCTGCTCTGCTCCCAGCTCTGTGCGCGAAAGACCTCACCCAGCAACCATCCAGGCTATCCTAGGCTGGAGCCCTGCTTCCCTCTGCTATTTTGTGGGTTCTGCAGTTCTAGAATTGGTTCAGAGCCATTTTTTGTAGGTTTTTGGAGGGACTTGGCAGGGAGCTCACACTAGTCCCTGCTTTCCAGCTGCCATCTTCCACTGTGTATTTTTTGAAATGCTGCTTGAACTCCAGACCTGAGAGACCCAGCTGAGGACTTGCCACTCTTAGTAGCTCTGCAGTAAGTTCTATAAGTATTAGTGCTGCTTTATTTTTCTTTGATTTCTCAAATGCAGTTATCTGTGTCCTTTGAAGGAATCGAATTTCCCTGTTACCTTCCTGAGGCCACGTTTCACTGAAGACTAGAGAAGTCGCTGCTAAACACTTAGTCACAGTAATACCTGGCCCATACGTGGTAACATTTCCAGGCACTTTGCATACCTTCTCATTTGAACCTGACTTTAACTCTGTAAGGTAGATTCTATAATTATCCTCGTTCTGCAGATGAAGCAGCTGAGACTCAGAGGTGTTAGAGGTTTGCCCAGAGTCACACAGCTGTTCTCTCAGCTAGGGTTTGATTCCCCATCTTCCTGTCTCCAAGTCTGATGTGTTGGTATGTAGTGATTTGGGGTTGGTGCAGCCCCAGTGCCCACCGTTCCATCTTCACAGAGATGTGGTGGGGTGGATAGTGTAGTTCTTGGTCCCATTTTCCAGATAAGGAAATTGAGATCCAGCGAGGTTGTGACTTACTCTTGGAAATGCAGCTAGCAGGCATCAGAGTTGGACTAATCCAGGGCTTCTGCCTTGAAACCCAGATACCACCTACTATGTACATTATGCTGCCAGTCAGGGAAACATGAATCCTGCTTCAGACCCTTACTAGCTAAGCAAGCTGCTTAATCTTTCAGCCTGTTTCCCATCTGTGAAATGGGAATAATAGTCCATGGGTTTGTGAGGATCAAATGACATCGTGTTTGCAAAGGGCTTTGCAGTCCTTAATGAGCAGCATAAATGCTAGCTGGTGTTATTAACATCAGAAACTTTCTTAGATCTCCCATGACAGTAGTGGTACTGTTTGTATCTTCTGATTGGCAGTTCGTTTAATTCAGTTCAGCAAATATTTATTGAGCGCTTCCTAGGAACGAATTAAGTGCTTGCTATGTTCAGAGCCCTGTGCTAAATGCTGTAGTTGCAAACAGAAAAGCAAGATGATCCCTGCTGTCAAGGAGCTTACATTCTGATGGAGGAGACAGTATATACAGGAGATTTTAGCTGCAGCTCAGGGCTCAGGGGTCCTTTGTGTGTACTGATAAAGCAGATGGCAATGCATCTTTCATCTCATTGTCATTAGCAAAACCATATCCATTTTTGATATTGAACCATTTGACAGAGACAAGGACTTTAATGATATGGGTGTTATTTTTTTTTGTTGACTCTTTAGTAACTGTGGCTGTACTCTCTGTTTTTGTTTTTATTTTTTAACAAAATTACCCCAACATGCCACAGTAAAGGAAGGGAGAAGCCTAAGTACCAAACTAGCAGGATTTGGACTGTAGTCCCACCCAGATACACAGGCACTTACTTCCCTCCTCATTTTTTGATCTTTACCTGACCTTGCCCATCTAGCCTGCATCCAGGACAGAAGGCTATCCCAAAGTCAAGGTTTCCCTGTAGTGAAAAACACAGTACTTTAAAACATTGTAGTGGTACTTGGCTGCTGAGTTTCATCTTGTTTGTGGGAGTTTCTTTCATATGAATATTTATATTCTTTTTTCTTAGGAACTTAATCATGAACAAACATGAAACTTTCAGTACACAAAGAACAAAAAAAGACAATCGTATATGGAAAGATAAACGTATTATAGTTTCAAGCACATGAAACTTAATACTTTACTAGTAATAAAATTGGCCTGTTCACATTTAGGTCCTTCAGAGTTTCAGCCTTCTCGACTTTGTCTTTCTCTCCCTTTTTGTTTTGTGTAGGAAACTCATCAGCAGCTGGCCGAGAAGCAAAGCCTTCATGTCGTCGAGTTCCGGGAGGAATGTGGTCCTCTGCCCATAGTTGTTGCCTCTCCTCGGGGAGCAGTTAGAAAAGACCCTGAGCCTGAAGACGAGGTGCCAGACACCAAATTAGACTGGGATGACGTCAAGATGAGTCATGGACTGAAAAAGTCCGCTTGGGCGAACTTAAAGAGAGCTGCATCCTGAGCTTTCGTCTTGCTCTTGTAGCCGAATTAAGGCATGAAGGGGGCCACAGAAAAGACTCAGATTTGTTGTGCTTTTCAGGAAAAGGAAATGTGCGAGGTGGGGACAGCACAGCTATTGTTTGAATGAATGCGGCTCTTCGTTGTTACTGTACATGGGATTCTCAGTGTATTATTTAATTTGCTGGCAAGCTGAGTTTTACATTCTGGGTATTCTCATAAGTGCTACAATCAGGAGCACCCTTTTTAAAGCATGGGAGACTCATGAATTCAGTGTAACCCTATGTAATTAAGTATCCAAATAAACCTGATTCTGATTTTTACAAAATTCAATTGAAAACCCTCTAGTTTATCATTTCACCATAAATAAGAGAGATATTGAAGATGGTTAACTTTGACACCAAAGTGGGACTGTAAAATGAGAATGCAAAGATTAGAGAGGGAAAGCGTTTCTGGAGAAGTGACAAAAGTTAATTAGGTGGTAGGCTTTAGCTTAATGAAGGCAAGAGCTTTGGAATAATTTTTTAGTGGTCTGCTTTGCTTATCACTAGAGGTCTAAATGGATGACATTGACCTAACAGGGATGCTGTAAGAGAGGCCTCCTGCAGGGGGAGGGGTGGTGTAAACAAAACGGTGCCCAGGTCCATTTCCTGCTTTGTTTTAGGAAGAACATACATAATCTCAGCTTGTGAGATTAAGCCCTATTTTTAACATTAAAAGTATTGTTTTGGTGTCAAGAACATATTACTAGACACATCCAGGAGGATTGGCAAAGTAAGCCATCGAGGGATTTTCTGTCGTACCACACAAGTCATTGTGATAGCGCTGTCCACCTGACTCACAGTACTTAACTGCTTGTCCAAAGTGACTTGGCCAGGCAGCTAGCTGGGTCAGTGGATAGAATGCTGGACCTATAGCCAGAAAGGTCATTCATTGAATTTTTTTCATATATATATATTGTTTATTTTATTTTTAGTTCACAGCACTCAGTTCCACAAGTTTTTGAGTTCCAAATTTTCTCTTCCCCCTCCCCCGCCCCCAAGATGGCATTTGATCTGATATAGGTTCTACGTATACCTTCACATTAAACTTATTTTCCCAATAATCAAGTTGTAAAGAAGAATTATGACCAATGAAATGAATCATGAGAAAGATGAAACAAAGCCAAAAATAAAATAAAATTTAAAAAAAAGAGGGAGCAAATTGTATGCTTCAGTCTGCATTCAGACTCCATAATTCTTTCTCTGGATGTGGATGCTCTTTTCCATCATGAGTCTTTTGGAGCTGTCTTTGAACCTTGCATTGTTGAGAAGAGCCAAGTCTATCAAAGTTAGGCATCGCAGAAGCAATGTGTCCGTGGTTGTAGACAGTGTTCTCCTGGTTCTGCTCCCTTCACTCATCATCAGATCATATAAGTTTCTCCAGGTTCTTATGAAGTCCATCTGCTTCTCATTTCTTATAGCACAATAGTATTCCATTACATTCATATACCACAATTTGTTTAGCCATTCCCCAATTGATGGGTATCTCCTTGATTTCCAATTCTTTGCCACCACAAAAAGAGCTGCTATAAATATTTTTGTACATACAGGACCCTTTCCCACTTGTGTGATCTCTTTGGGATGTGGCCCTAGAAGTGGTATTGCTAGGTCAAAAGATATGCACATTTTTATAGCCGTTTGGACATAGTTCCAAACTGCTCTCCAGAATGGTTGGATCAGTTCATAACTCCACTAACAATGCAATAGTGTTCCAATTTTCCCATATCTTCTGCACTTATCATTTTCCTGTTTTGACTTGTTAGGCGATCTGACAGAAGTGATGTGGTACCTAAGAGTTGTTTTGATTTGCATTTCTCTAATCAATAGAGATTTAGACCATTTTTTCATATGACTATAGATATCTTTAAATTTCTTCCTCTGAAAATTGCGTGTTCGTGTCCTTTGACCATTTCTCAATTGGGGAATGATTTGTTTTTGTTTTTTTTTTTTATAAATTTGACTCAGTTCCTTGTATATTTTAGAGATGAGGCCTTTGTCGGAGATATTCATTGTAAAAATACTTTCCCAATTTTCTGCTTCCCTCCTAATCTTGGTTGCATTGGCTTTATTTGTGCAAAAGCTTTTCAATTTAATTTAATCAAAACTATTTTGCATTTTGTCATACTCTCTATGTCTTGTTTAGTCATGAATTCTTCTCTTCCCCATAAGTCTGACAGGTAAACTATTCCCTTCTCTCCCAAATTGCTTATAGTATCAGCCTTTATATCTAAATTGTGAACCCATTTAGACTTTATTTTGGTATATGGAGTAAAATGTTGATCTATGCTCAATTTCTGCCATACTATTTTCCAGCTTTCACAGCAGTTTTTGTGAAATAGTGAGTTCTTATCCCAGAAGCTGGACTCTTTTGGAGTTTGAATCTTGCCTCAGACACTTAGCTGTGTGACCCTAGACAAGTCACTAAATCTCTTGGTCTCAGTTTCTTCCTCTGTAAAATGGGGATGATAATAATACCACCTACTTCACAGGGTTGCTGTGAGGATCAAACGCATGCTGTGAAACGCTGCACTTTGCAAACTTTAAAGCACTAAATAAATGTCGTCATCCTCATTATTCTTATTACAGCGGAAAGGACTGGGTAGAACGCAGGATCAGCCCCATCTCAGCGCAGACTGGTCCATAGCAGATCTTCCAGAGGGGCTGGCAGGGTGCAGAGGGAGGTAGGTAGCTAAGCTGATTACACTGGTTCCCGTAACACAGGAAAGATGCTGTCAGTGAGAATGAAATGACTGGACAAAGGGCTAGCCGCTGTCTGTTATTTCTCTGCATTATGGTTGTCTGTGTCAGATTAGTTTTGTAGAGACCCTGCCAGCCCCTCTGGAAGATCTACTGTGGACCAGTCTGCGCTGAGATGGGGCTGATCCTGCGTTCTACCCAGTCCTTTCTGCTGTAGGATGATGGCATTTATTTAGTGCTTTAAAGTTTGCAAAGTGCAGCGTTTGCCAGTATGGTGCCAAGAAATAATGTATAGGCCAGTAGTTGCAAAAAAGAAGAACATAGCGGAATACTTCCGCTATTTACTACTCAGAAGAGAAAATATGTCAGCTAGGGAACAGTTGGTCAGCCATCGGTGGGGATGCCTGGCCCCTTCTGCACAGGGGCTGCTTCCCTGGATGATGGCTGGGCTGGGAGCAAGGCCAGTGGTCTAGGGTCTGCTGACATTCCTGGAACTCCTGAGCTCACCTGCCTGTTGATGTCCATTGGTCAGCAGTTGATGTTGGTATATGTATATGTACTGACGGATGAACTCAGCGGGTACCTCTTCAAGCCCATCTTAGCCTTCAACCTTTTTTTTTTTGTCCTTTATGGATTATTAAGCCACGATTGGATTTCTTAGCTATTGCCCCAAGAATATCAACACAATCTTTTCATTAGTTGAGTTCCCTGGAGCATCTGTCTTCCTGTGAGATTCTTCATCCTTTCTGTGGAGTTCTTGGTTATTTCATAAGGAAGGCAGGACAGCTAAGCTGTTGGGTCAAGAAGAAGGCATCTGTGAGCAATAGCCCTGAAGAGGGCGTCATATGCTTTTCCTCTCTGAATTTATCTGCCAACGATAGCTAAAAGCAGGCAGAATTTCTGGGCTGGTTTTCTAGGATAGCATTATACTTCTGCTTTCTGAGTTGTCTTCATTTTTTAATTGTCATCTAAAATTTTTTGAGTAACAAATGCTTTTAAAAATTAATCTGTCCCTCCCACTACCTCCTAACCTCACCTAGTAAATTTTTTTTAAAGACTCAAAAAACAATCCTTCAATACCTTTCGACATAGTCCAGGAAAGTAAATTGCAACATTAGCCATGGCAGAAAATGTTTCTTTCAATGTTTTTGGTTCATCACCTCTATCAGGAGGTGAGTGTCCTGTTTCATCTTTGTTCTTAAAGACTTGTGGTTTATCATTGCATTGATCAGAGTTCTGAGGCCTTTCAAAGTTGTTTTTCTATATGATGCTGTTATTGTATAAAACATTCTTAGTTCTGCTCGCTTTGCTCTTCATCAGTTCATAAAGGCCTTCCCAGCTTCCCTTGAATTGTCCATTTTGTTATTCATGGTGCAATAATATTCCATTATATTCATATAGCACTTCCCCAGTAGAAAGACAGTCCCTTTAGTTTCCAATTTTGGACTAGCATGAAAAGAGCTGCTATAAATATTTAGGTCCTTTTCCCCTTTTTTCGATTTCTTTGGTATTTTGGTATTTCCAAGTGGTATAGCTAGGTCAGAGGATTTGCCTAGTCTGGTAACTTTCTGGGCACAGATTAGTTGTCTTTAAAGAAGAGAGCAAGAGCTAGGTGAGGCCTCTTCAGGGCAGAGCAACATGGTGGGTTCCAGGCAGGTGATATTACTGAGTAGCTTTTCCAGTGTGTTTCCTTGAGTTTTATGTGTTCCCAAGGAAGTCTTCTATATTTTGGGCTAGATAAAGAATTGTGTGAAGTCTGGGGCATTAGGAATGTTTGGCGACCACTGTATGACAAGGCGCATCATGATGGTGACATCCCTTTATCATACCTCCTGAATTTTTTCCCCTCCTTTCTCCGGTGTGCTTGTGTCGGAGGTCAGAAGAGCTCAGCAAGTCTATTACCTGTCTATATGTTGAAGAAAGTAGGGAGCCACCGCACAGGAGGCTTTTCCATCTGATATTGTACTGAAATTTCCTGTGTATTGTCTTCCCCATTAGAATGAGGGCAAGGACTGTTTTCCTCTTTTCTGTTTGTATCCACAGCATTTAACACCATGCTTGGCACATAGTAAGCACTTAACACATGCTCTTTCTTTTGCTCATTAATTAACACATACATTATAGAAGAAAATGAGGTAATAGTTTGAAAGTACTTTCTAACCCTTAAAATGCTAGTTTTTATCACACACATATGTATAACACATAGGCAATGTGTGTTCACATATCAACACATTTTCACATGTGTATGTGTACATGCATACAAAATACATGGGTTAAGAGGAAGGGTAGGGGTTAGGTTTTAGTTGGGAGATCGTATTGACAGTTTATTATGGTTAGGGCTTGCTAGGTCTGGGATTTTGGTTCTCTCTTTTGTTTTAATCTTTTTTGTCCTGAACTTTAGCAAACGTGAACATTTCCTTATAAAAGAACAACAAAAAAAGATTATATATGAAGCTGTGAACTTCTGTTATGTACAGTTTGTGTTTAAAAAATGCATATGAAATTTAACATAGTAAGAAACTTGCTGTTTGTGTCTCCTGAAAGTTTTTATTTTCTTCTGTGTGCTTTTAAAATGTTTCAACTGATTTTTTTTTCATTTCAGTCACTAATTGAGTCATCTCCGCCCCACCCCCCACTTTTCCCATAGGAGTAATTAGTAATAAGTATAGTCAAATTTTCCCTGAATATTCCCAGGGAGTTCTTTGGCTAACTAAGTAGATCACTGGAAGGAGAATGGCCTTCACCTGCTTCCCCAAGTGACAAATCAAAATCTGTTGGATAGAGTTGTTAATAGCTTTTCCATTAAGTTTCAACAAATGAATGCTAACTCAGATTCTCTTGGAAGGGGAATAACTACCAATTTTCAAGCGTCCTAACTCAAGAAAAGAAGGCTTCAGTTATTAAGAATTACATGTAAATGTGCTCATATATATGTATATATGACATACATGTGTGTTTACATTTACATACACATGTACATGCCTTTATATGCATAATACAAGCACATATATTCATTATGGGCAGCTAGATGATGCTGTGGATAGAGGGCCAGGCCTGGAGTTAGGAAGACTCATCTTCTATAAGTTTAAATCTGGCCTCAGATACTTCCTAGCTGTGTGATCCTAGGCAAGTCACTTAACCCCGTTTGCTTTAGTTTCTTCACCTGTAAAAAGAACTGGAGAAGGAAATGGCAAACCGCTCTAGTATCTTTGCCAAGAAAATCCCAAATAGGGTCACAGAATCCAATATGACTGAAAAAAGACTGAGTGACAACTTAAATAGGTACTTATGTAATTATTTGATTAGGTAATTGGGTACTTTGGCACTTTGGCAATTAACTGTCAGGTACTTAGCTATTTAGGTAATTAGGTACTTGTAATTAGCTAATTAGGTAATTAGGTGATTAAATACTTAGACAAAGCACTGGTCTGAACTGTTTTAAACTGATTTAGATTGGTCTGAATTGGTTTTGAACCAGTCTAAACTGGATTGAACTGGTATGAACTGTATTCTCCCTGGCTATGTATGTATGTATATTGTATATATATATGTATACAGCCAACAATAGGGACTTGTTTTTCTTGACTTTGCATATTTGGTATAATACATTTGTTTTTCTTTTTTTAGTGGGATAGGGGTAGGAGGGAGAGAACATAGATTTCTGTTAATTTTTTAAAAAATAGAGACGAGTTTAGATGCAAAATGTATGCAATTTGAGATAAATTAATGTATCATTGTTCAGATAAATTACTGTATTATTTTTATAAGAGAGAACTCTCATAGAATGGGAATAACCTGCAAATGTAAAGTAAAAGCCAAAAACAAAACGCATCAATAAAGCTTTCAAAAAGAAAAAAAAATGCATGGAGTTAAGAGATGGAATGTCTTGTGAGAGAAGCAGCAATGAGGCCAGTGTCACTGGTATCTTAGTTGGCTTGGAGGGAGGTAGAAAGGGCTTTAATCACCGAACAGGATTTTATATTTCAACTTGGTAATAATAGGGAATTTACCTAATGGAGGATGGGGGACAGGGGTGGGGGGCAGTGACCTGGTCAGACCTGTGCTTTAAGAAGATCATTTTGACAAATGAATAGAATTTGGATTGGAGTGGGGAGAGAGACTTGAGACCCAGAGACCAACCAGAATACTACTGAAATAATCCAGGCATGAAATGGTAAGAGTCTGAACCAGTGTGGTGGCAAAGTCCAAGAAGGGAGGAGGGCATATACAAGAAATGTTAAAAAGGAAGGATCAACAGGACTTGGAAACAGATTGGATCTTAGTGGTGAGAAAGAGTGAGGTCAAGGATGACAACTAGGTTGCTAGCCCAGATGATCAGGAACATAGTGGTATTGATGAGGTGTTTGTGCTTGGACCTTAAATTCTAACAGCCTCTGCTTGGTTGTCTGTGCCTGAACCCCAATTCCAAAGCACATCCAGTTCTCATAAAGACATCTTGTTCCCAAAACATTCTATCCCAGGCTGTCTCTCTCTAGCCAAAGGGCAGCCTGCCCCAACTTACCTCTGCTTCTTCTTTTGTAAGCAGCTATGTGCAACTATAGATTGAATTCCTGATGCTGATAACTGACTGTACACTGCATCATAACCATATTTACTATTCACTGACCTTTCTAACATGTATCTTAGGATAATATTTGTCTAACAAGACACTAGATGAGAAAATATTCCCTTTAGCCCTGACCAAGAGTGAACTCAGTGATGTTTCACAGTAAAGACCACACCCCCCAGTAATCCATTCCCCCCCAATGCCCCCAGGCTATTTCCTAGAGAACTCTGGGTAATATGCCTTCGCAGTAGACTAAATGCGCATGTTCCTTTAAGAACTAACCTCTCCTTGAACATGCCCTAAACCACTCCCTAATCCCACCCCCAAACACCTAACTGACATATGTCCCCCCCCCCATCCCCTATTGGCTTCTATAAAGATTCTCCCTGCACCTCTGTATGGTTGCAGGTTCCCTAAGAGCTCTTGCCCGCTGAAAAAGCACAATAAATCTTTGCCTCCTTGACTTAAAGAATACTTGTGTCTGAATTCATTCCAGGTGGCCTCTCCCTGGGAACTTTGGTTTGGGATTGCTGCATCCCTGGGTTTCTTCTCCCACTCTACAATTTCTTCTCCAGGAATAGTAAAGTAGAAAGAGGGGAGAGTTTGGAGGGATAGGCAATTCAGTTTTGAACGTGTTTGAATATCTAAGGGATATCTAGTTTGAGATGTCCAACAGGCAGTTACTCATGTGCAACAACAATTTGGCCAGCAGCTGTTGTAGGAGTGTAAGACCCAACAAGAGCAGCAACAAGAGCTGCCCGCACAGCTCTCTGATCTGCTTTTCTAAGGAAAGTAACTTCAAGGGGTTAATAATCTCACTTTAATCAAACATACATATATCATTCACTTGGTTAAGGAGGAAAAGCCAGCACCCTGAACTTCTGAGCAAATACAAATAGAAATTACAAATAGAAAATATCAACAGATCAAATGACACAATTCAGTAGACAGGCTTTGTCTAATCAAGACATCATATACATAGTTACCAAAAAGAAAAGCACCAATATCTCTGTTTTCTTCAAAGCCAGGGGGCTCCAGTGGATACCCAGAGTCTCCACACCAACACTTCCAGTGAGTGAGATCCTCAAATAAAAAAATCTAACCTCTGAGTTTATATACCCTGTTCAAGGCCTGAAGGCTTCACACCTAATCAGCGAAAGGGTGTGGGCTTGGGGCTTAGCACCTAGTAAGACTTAATCAAAGGCACTTGATTACTTTAGCATTCTCAAAGAGAAAACAGTAAAAAAGTCCCACCTTAATTACCAATACATCATGCCATATTGCATAAACCAGTGGAAGACCATATTTTGGATTTTTTTTTGGGGGGTGGAAGGCAGGGCAATTGGGGTTAAGTGACTTGTCCAAGGTCACACAGCTAGTACCAATGTCAAGTGTCAGGCTGGATTTGAACTCAGGTCCTCCTGACTCCAGGGCTGGTGCTTTACTCATTGTGCTACCTAGCTGCCCCAAGTGGAAGACTATGAGTCATGGGACCAATGGATCAGAGCACTGACATAGGCAAGAGAGAGTGTGACACACGGATGTTGGCTACCTTTAGTGTTTTAAGGTAAAGCCCAAGTTACTACTCTAGTTAGAGCCCTGATTCCTAAAATACTTTTCTGCAATTTGGAATCGTACTGAAAAAGACTTTAAACCAACACACCTTTGAGGCAGAAATACCATTAATAGTCGTGCACCTTAAAGAAGTAAAAGACAGAGGAAAAGGATCAGGGATGTGCTAGAGTCAGTTCAAATAGGCTCTGAGAACTGATAGTTAAAATTTCAGTGTGAGCAGATTAAACTTAAAAGTTTGTTGTGCACTTTCAGAGAGCTGATGGTCAAGCATTTATCAGCAAACCCCTGGAAAGGACCCATATGTACAAAATGTTTGTAGCAGCACTTTTTGTTGAAACAAGGAATTGTAAATAGTTGAAGAAGTTGTAAATGTGATGGAGTATTATTGCATCTGAGAAATGACAGAAAGAATTCAGAGAGACTTGGGGAGATTAGCATGAACTGATGCAGAACAAAGAAGAACCAGGGAAACATTTTACATGATGAACACATATTCAGTCAATGAAGAAGACTGATGGTGAAGTGTGCCTTCTGCCTCTCATCAGAGATATATTTTCAGTCATGTCCAATGTGTTGTTTTGCTTAATGAATCTTGCTTATTTCAAGTATAATGGGGAACTAGCCAATAGGCCTTATGAGTCTGTGCAGAATGCTTGGTTGATACAGTCCCTACCTGGATTTTGGAGCATAGGTAGACATTGCTTAACTGGTTCTGGTCTATTAATCACATAGTGGAGAAGAATCTCTTTGATTGATTGCAGGGGCTGGATTGGGGGAAGGTGACATTCAGAGGATTCTAGTCAACCAGAACCTCATGTTTCTGTTTGGTCCAACTCCTGCCTACCTGGACGTAATAACAATGTAGATGACAATTGTCAAAATGTCCATGTAGTTTTGTATCACAAAGTATACGAGACTCTCCACATAGAAAGGAGAAGTAAACCATTTATTTAGACACCAGAGAACCATATCCCATAACCAAACGCTCAGCTCCCACAGCCAGTCAGTCCACTTCATCATAACAGCCAGGAGCCCAAAATATTCAATACAGAATACCACAACATGGAGCCTGGCCATCCCAAAACCTCTCTGACCACCTACTGGGGTCTTCCCCAAAACAAACTCATAGTACAGCTAAATCAGCCTGTTCAGTTCTAATAATCATGAGGGCAGCCATTAGCAGCCACCAGCAGCCATATTGTCTCTCTCTCAGCATTTTCTGTGACATAACTTTGTTTTCCTGTCAGGAAGCTCCTTCCACCATGTAACTTAGGCTTCTGGTGACATAAGCAGGTCACATGGCCTATTAATGGGTGGGAAAGATCTTCAAATCAAAATTGCTAATACATTCGGCCCCAAGATCTTTCAAATCCATTACATAGGGCAATAGGAATTCTGGGATAACTGGTGTCAACAGAACTTTACACAACAATGTAACAGGGATAACATAAGATAAGTATATAAAACAACATCATCATTCACCCCTCGAACGAATGGGGCTCAAAATCTTGGGGTAAAGGGCGGAGATCTCATCCTCCAAAACTTCTTCCTGCTGAAATTGGACATAGAGCTGTCCCTACCTCAAAAGTCCTATTCAAGGACTACTACTCAAAAAGTCCTATTCAAGAGGTCAGTTCTTTAGCAAGCTGGCATCTGGAACTCAGTTGATGCCAGGTCCAGGGATGACACATCACAGTCATGGACAGGTCCAGAGGTGACATCCGAACACATCAGAGGGTGACATCTGGCTTAAGCGATCAGGCCTCTGCAGGTGGATGGCACTAAGCCTGCAGGAAACAAATCTCACAAACAAATTTAATAAACAAAAGCCAAAAAGAAACAAAGAGACTATCATAATAGCCTCATTCATATAGAATACATGAGTCAAAGATACAGTTTCATAACCATTTTCTCCTGGGTAGACCATAGTTACAGTATTGTCTTTACCGTGTGCTATAATTTCTGCAGCCTTTGGAACATTGTCCAGCTTCTACTTTACCCATACTTTAGCTCCTAATTTTATTCTATCAGTAGAACCAAATCTTTCCTTTCCTCTGATAGTTATTTTGGAAGGAGGGTCAGTTTTCACAAAAGCTATTGTTTCACAAGGAATAATAATCAATTGAATTATTCTGTCATTTTTACACAACCATATATGTTCTTCATCTAAATTCTGGAGTGTCATAATAATTTCTCCTTGATAACTAGAATCTATCACTCCAGCCAATACATGTATTCCTTGAGCTGCTAATCCTGGTTTAGGTAATATCCACCCAAAATGATTCTTAGGGATTCTCATACATATCCCAGTAGAGATTTTTCTTATCTCTTTTCTACCCAAGCAAAAGTCCTCTAAAAAGTGTAAATCACTGGTATTCCTGGATACGGTGGTGGGACATCTTCCTTCAAGGTCCAATGCTCAATATTTGGGATCTTATGTGTTTGCTGTTTTCTAATTTGCAGATTCGAGGTCATCATTCTGGCTAGAGGTGTACTTCCTCCTAATGGTCTATTATTCAAATTATGTAAAGCAGTGAGCAAATTCTCCTTCTAATATTGATACAAATTATTAGAACTTAACTTTCTTAACTGTTCTTTCAACAATCCATTCATTCTTTCTATCAATCCAGATGCTTGTGGATAACATAGAATATGATATAGCCACTCTATATCGTTCAGTACGCAATATCTCTGCATCTCATTACCTTTGAAAT
>JAQQSZ010004570.1:0-14117 GCA_028646595.1 Phalanger gymnotis | reverse complement strand
TTTCTAATTTGGTATTTAATTGGGGATTTTCAATTTGTTCTTTTTCTAGCTTTTTCAGTTGCATGACCAATTCATTGATCTCCTTTTTCTCTATTTTATTCATGTAAGCATTTAGAGATATAAAACTTCCCCTAAGAACTGCTTTTGCTGCATCCCATAAGTTTTGGTATGTTGTCTCATTATTGTCATTCTCTTGAATGAAATTATTAATTATTCCTATGACTTGTTCTTTGGCCCACTCATTCTTTAGAATTAGATTATTTAGTTTCCAATTAATTTTAGCTTATATTTCCATGGCTCTTTGTTACAAATAATTTTTATTGACTCATGATCTGAAAAGGATGCTTTGACTACTTCTGCCTTTCTGCACTGAATTGTGAGGTTTTATGCCCTAGTACATGGTCAGTTTTTGAGGATATGCCATGTACCACTGAGAAAAACGTACGTTCCTTTTTATCCCCATTCAGTTTTCTCCAGAAATCTATCATATCTGCCTTTTCTAAAATTCTATTCACCTCCTTAACTTCTTTCACATTTTTTTGAGGTTAGATTTATCAAGTTCAGGGAGGGGGAGGTTAAGGTCCCCCACTAGTATGGTTTTGCTGTCCATTTCTTCCTGTAACTCCCTTAATGTTTCCTCTAAGAATATGCCTGCTATACCACTTGGTGCATTTATGTTAAATAATGATATTGCTTCATTGTTTATGGTGCCTTTTAGCACAATGTAGTGTCCTTCCTTATCTCTTTTAATTAGATCTATCTTTGCTTTTGCTTTGTCTGAGATTAGGATTGCTACCCCTGCTTTTTTTTTTTACTTTAGTGGAAGCACAACATATTGTACTCCAGTCTTTTACCTTTACCCTGTGTGTATCCCCCTGTTTCAATGTGTTTCTTGTAAACAGTGTATTGTAGGATTATGATTTTTAATCCATTCTGCTATCCACTTGCATTTTATGGGAGAATTCATCCTATTCACATTCACAGCTATGATTACTATCTGTGTGTTTTTCTCCATCCTATTTCCCCCCGTTTATTCTTTCATTTCTCCCTTTCTCCTTCCACTCCTCAACAGAGTTTTCCTTTGACCGCTGCCTTCCTCAGTTTACCCTCCCTCTTGATTCCCCTCCTTTATCTTACCATTTTCCCCTTGCTTCTTCTTCCCTCCCTTCTGACTACCCCCTCCCTTTTCCCTCTTTCCCCTCCTACTGCATGTAGGACAAGTTAGATTTCTGTACTTATCAGGGTATCTTATTCCCTTCTTGAACCACATCTGATGAGAGTAAAGCTCAAATATTGCTATTCTCTCTCCCTTCTTTCCCTCTACTACAATATGTTTTTGTGCCTCTTCATGTGATGTAATTTACCCTTTTCTACTACCTCCTTACCTCTTCTCCCAGAACCATCCCTTTATATCTCTTAATTATGTTTTTTATTACTATATCTGTTATTTTATAGATACCCACAGTCTATGAATATCCCTTTCAATTGTCATAATAAGTATACAACTCTCAAGATTGACATATGTATATATAACAAAATAATCCTATATAAGGATGTAACTAATTAGCCTTATTGATTAACTAGGGGTCCCCCCCTCCACCATTTACCTTTTTATATCTCTCTTGAGTTTTGTATTTGGATGTCAAATTTTCCACTGAGCTCTGGCCTTTTCATCAGGAAGGTCTGGAATTCCCTCATTTCATTGAATGTCCATTTCCCTGCCTGGAAAATTATGCTCAGTTTTGCTGTGTAGTTGATCCTTGGTTGTATTCCAAACTCCTTTGCCTCTTGGAATATCATATTCCAATTTCTCTTGTCATTTAAGGTAGAAGCTAAAAGATCCTGCATGATCCTGACTGTAGTTCTGTGATATTTGAATTGTTTCTTCCTAGCTGCCTGCAGTATTTTCTCCTTTACCTGGTAGTTCTGGAATTTAGCTATATTTCTTGGGGTTTTCAATTTGGGATCTTTTTCAGGGGGTGATCAATGGATTCTTTCAATGATAATTTTACCCTCTGGTTCTAGGACCTTCAGGCAATTTTCCTTAAGGATTTCATGGAAGATACTGCCTAGGCTATTTTTTTCATCATAGCTTTCAGGTAGACCACTAATTCTTAGATTGTCTCTCCTGGATCTATTTTCCAGGTTAGTTGTTTTTCTAATCAGATATTTCATGTTTTCTTTTATTTTTTTCATTCTTTAGATTTTGTTTGACTGATTCCTGCTGTCTCATTGAGTCATTAGCTTCTACTTGCCCGGTTCTAATTTTTAATGTTTTCTTTTCTTCCTTTACCTTCTCTATCTCCCTTTCCATTTGGTTGATTTTACTTTTCAATGAGACATTTTCTCCATTTATATCCTGATTTTCCTTAACCAATTCCCTGATTTTACCTTTTAAAGATTTATTTTCCTCATTGAATTTTTTTCCATTTTTTCTTTTACCTCCCTAATTTGGTTTTTAAAGTCCTCCTTGAGTCCTTCCAGGAATGCTTTTTGGTCTGGAGACCAGGCCACCTTCCCTTTTGAGGCTTCATATGTGTATGTAGTGTCTATGCTGTCCTCTTCTGAACTGGTATTTTGGTCTTCCCTGTCTCCATAATACAAATCAATTATCTTTGGCTTCTTAGCGTGTTTTTTTTTTCATGGTGCTTTGTTTTCCTACTGGCTTCTAAAGTGGATCTCTGTTTCTGAGGCTCATGGGGCTCTGCCTCAAGTTTCTTGTGTTGGAATCTGTGAGTCTGCTCACTGGCTTTATGTTCTA
Source organism: Phalanger gymnotis (assembly GCA_028646595.1). Lineage (NCBI taxonomy): Eukaryota > Metazoa > Chordata > Mammalia > Diprotodontia > Phalangeridae > Phalanger > Phalanger gymnotis. The sequence continues at coordinate 11,356 of JAQQSZ010004570.1, read as the reverse complement.
TGGCCTCTGGGTTCATGAGGTGTGGGAGAGGGGTGATCTGGTTGCTGGGGGGTCTCCTCTTGCCCAGGATTGTTCTACAGAATGGGTGGTCTCAGCTCTTGTCTGTGCTGGTGTATGCCACTTCCCCTGGCTGTGCAAAGCCCACTCTGGGTTCCTGGCATTGATATTTGTTAGCTCCACCCCCTGGGCCTCAGTTACTCTCTTTGTTCTGCTGAGGTGAGGGCTGCTGGGACACCTCTCTTCCTGCACTATTCTCCTTCTGCCACCACAAGAAGGACCCTCTCCCCCACTTCTCTCACTACTGAAGCCCCCTTCTGGCTCCTCTGTTTCCCCCATGGTATTATTCTCTAGGTTTATTCAAGGGAAGGATAAAAGTCATTTTACCTGCACATCATGGCTCCTGGAAGTTCAAGAAGGTGGGTTTCAAACCTTTAGACTGTGGGTTGGAGGCCTCTGGGCTAGCTGCTCCCATGGCCACAGGCTTTGTGCTCCAACATACTCAGTACCCAAATTCTTGAAGGAAAAATTAAATTAGTTACAGGATGAAAGAATCAGTAAAACAATACTAGTGGGGGGGATTTCAATTTATCTTTCTTAGACCTACACAAAGCAAACTATGACATAAGTAAGAAAGGTGATGAATACAATTTCAGAAAAGTTAGGAAGACTTCTGGAGAGTATTGGATGGGAAGAGAAATAAATATATATTTGTGTTAATTGTATATGGCACCTTCATGTGTTATGGCATAGAAACCTCATGAACAAAATTTTTAAAAAGCAGAAATATTAAGTGTACTTTTCTCAAAACACAATAAAATGGAAATTATATTCAATAAAGAACCTTAGAAACACAGATTGAAGTAATTGGGAATTAAATCTAATCATTCCTAAGGAATAAAAGGGTCAAAGAATAAATTATATAAAAATCAATAATTTCATATTAGATCATTATTAGTTAGGGAAATGCAAATTAAAATAACCTTGAGATATCATTTTACACTAATCATATTGTCTAAAATGATTGAAAGGGAAAGTGACACATGTGGGAGTGAATACAGAAAAATTGGTACACTAATTCACTGTTGGTTGAATTGCGAACTCATCCAACCATTTTGGAGAACAATCTGGAATTACACCCAAAGAGATATTAAACTGCCTGCACTCTTTAACCAAGCAATGCCATTACTTAGAATAGCAATAGTTAGCATTACTTAGGAAACAATAGCATTGTTTCCCAAGATGTTTAGCCACTATCTGCATCTAAAGAAAGAACTAATAAATAGAAGTATGTATAGAACGATCGTACGCACACACACACTACATATATATGTATATATATATATATACATATATATGTACATATATATGCATACACACACTATATATAAAAATTCATATATGCATACACACATATTTATTCCTAATGGCAGCCATCTCTCAGGCAGGGAGAGGAAGAGAAGAAAACAAGAGGAAAAATCTACATGATAATTTTATATTTTAAAGGAATAGCCAGTTGTACATAATAAATTTGCAGTTTCATGTGCAATCATCTTTTCTTCTATTCTGCTATGTTATGGAAATGCCTGTTTTATTTCTTAAGTTCAGGATAAAATAAATATCTGTTTTAAAGAAAATGACAATGATGACATAACATATCAAAATTTGAGAGATTTAGTCAAAGCATTATTTAGGGGAAAATTTACATCTCTAAATGTTTATATCAATAAAAGAAAAAAGAACAGATCAATGAATTGAGAATGCAAGTAAAAAAAGAACAAATTTAAAAACCCCAGTTAAACACCAAAATACAAATCCTGAAAAATCAAAGGAGATGTCAATACAATTGAAAAAATAATAAGCTAAAAAATAATACTAGGGGGTGGTTTCCTGGGGAAAATCAACAAAAATGATAAAACAGATAAACTATCAGTTCATTTCTTTTTTAAAAGAAGAAAAGCAAATCATCAGTATCAAAAATAAAAAGTTCAAATATACAATACATGAAGATGAAATTAAAGCAATTATTAGAAGCTATTTTCCCAATTGTATACTATATGCCAATAAAACTAACAGTTTTCTTAAAATAGCTGAATATTTGCCAAAAAAAAATGTAAACTGCCCAGATTAACAGAAGAATTAGAATAGTTAAATAGCCCTATCTTAGCAAAATAAATTAAAAAGGCATAAATGAGTTCCCTAGGGAAAAAAAAATCCTAGGATCAGATGGATTTACAAGGGGAAAAACATGGATAGACTTGCATAAAATGGTGAAGAGCAAAGTGAGCAAAACCAAGAGAACATTGTATATAGTAACAGTAATATTGTTTTAAGAACAACTTTGAGCAACTAAATCATTTTATTATAAATTCACAAATTAACTACAAAGCACCTATGAAGGAAACCACTATCTGCATCAAATATTTAAAGAATATTCAATTCTAATACTTATAAACTATAGGTTGGTTGGTTGGTTGTTGTCCTTTTTTCTCAGAGGATCAAAATGATCAAAATGACATCACTATGTTAGATTCAAGGTACAGTGTGACCAGCTGTGGCTGATCAGACCAATACAAGTTCAAAATGCTCTACCCCAGGTGAGGCAGTGTTCATAGACTATTTAGTCTATGTGAATATTGGGGCGGATTTTCTAAATTTTCACATCTCACATTTCTTTCATGCTACTTCAATTCTACTTTACTCATAAAGCATAGCCCCTCCTTTGATGAGGGCATGCCTTGCTGGGTGGTCCTGTTCCAGTGTCTCCTGTGTCATGCAATTACAAAGTTTTTCAGAGAGATCATGAGAGTGTCCATTTGAAATAATATGTAAAAGTAGAGTCCTAGCCATTTCCTCCTATTACACAAATATAGTTTTAATACCTAAACCAAGGAAAGCAAAAACAGAGAAAAACAAAACCAAACAAAACTATAGACTGATTTCTCTAATGAGTATTGATGCAAAACTTTTCAGTGAAATACTAGCAAAGAAACTACAGCAATATCACAATGATCATACACTATGATGAGGTGGGATTTATATCAGGAATTCAGGGATGGTTTGATATTAGGAAAACTATATGCAAGATTGACCACATCAATAACAAAAATGATAAAAATAACATGATTTTCTCAATAGATGCAGAAAAACATTAAGAAACATTTGAAATCAGGGGATATATGGAGCTTTCCTTAAAATTGAAAGTAATGTTCATTATAGTCAAGAATAAGCTTTCTATAATGGGGATAAACTAGAATCCTTTCCAATAAGATCAGGGTGCAGCAAGGATATACGTTATCACCACTGCTATTCAATATCATAGTTATAGTAATAAGACAAGAAAAATTGGAGGAATAAGAACAGGCAATGAAGGTGATATGATGGTAAACTTAGATAACCTGAGAGAATCACCCACCAAAAAAACAAATTAACTAGTTGAAATAGTTAACTTAAGCAAAGTTGCAAGATATAAAATAAATGCATGTAAATCATCAACATTTCTATAGATTACCAACAAAACTCAGCAGGAAGAAATAGAGACATTCCATTTAAAATAACTGCAAACTTGGGAATCTACCTGCCAAGACAAACACACAGGAACTATATGAATATAAATACAAAAGACTTCACATAAAAACAGGTCTAAGCAATTGGAGAAATATCAATAGCCCATGTGTAGAATGAGTCAATAATTTAGAAAATGAAATCACTTCCTAAGTTAATTTACTTATTTAGTGCCATACCAGTGAAACTACTAAAGAATTATATTATACAACTAAAAATAATCAAGAGCAAAATTTATTTGTAGCAATTAAAAGTCAAGAATATCAAGAGAATTAAAAAAAAAAAGTGAAGGAAGACATCCTAATAGAACCAGACCTCAAAGTATAGTACAAAGCAATAGTTATCAAAATAATCTGGTACTGGACGAGAAATAGAGTGGTTGATCAGTTGAATAGATTAAGTACACAATATATATAAGTAAATAACCACAGTAACCTAGTGTTTGATGTACCCAAAGATCCAAGGTATTGGAGGAAGAACTCAGTATTCAAAAAATAAATAAATAAAATCCTTGGAAAATTGAAAACAGTTCCAAAAAACTAAACACAGACCAATGTCTCACACTGTATGCCAAGATAAGATCAAAATAGGTAAATTATTCAGATATAAAAGGCGATAGCCTAAAGAAATTAAGGGGGTATGGAAAAAAATTACTTATCAGGTCTGTGGATAAAGGAAGAACTCATGACCAAATAAAAGTCCGAAAAGGATCATGAGGGTAAAATGTATTATTTTGAATACATGAAATTTATATGGAATTTTTTCAAGTTTTTCCCACAAACATAAACAATGCAGCCAAAATTGATGCAAAATGGAGGAAAATTAGGAGGCATTATATATAATAACAGCAGTATTGTAAAAATAATCAACAGTGAAAGACTTAGCTACTCTTACCAATACGACAATTCCAAAGGACTCATCATGAAAAATGCTATCTACCTCCAGAAAGAAAAGAACTAATTAACTCTGAAATATGACAATTCCAAAGGACTCATCATGAAAAATGCTATCTACCTCCAGAAAGAGAACTAATTAACTCTGAATACAGATTTTTTTCACTTTATTTTTCCTGATTTTTTTGTAATATGGATAATGCGTACATGTATTTTGCATGACTTTATAGGTATATGGAATATCATATTTCTTGCCTTTTCAATGGGAAGGAAAGGGGTTGGAAACAGAAAGAGAATTAGAAACCAGAAATAAAAATTTAAAAAAAAAATACTTCTTCAATAAATGACTCTATCTTTTTGATCCTCCTCATAAACAATACCTGAAGGAGGTTATACGGTATCAAGTATAAGCACCAGCACCAAAGCAATACATGTAGAACATTACCAGGATATCATCCTATTTCAGAAATAGTAAATTAATAGAAGCACTTAATTCTTCCCTAGAAGTTGCTAATTGATGGGGATTTGAAAACTTTACGTTCCATGTTAATAGCATGCCACCCCGTGAAGTTCCATCACAGGCTTTTCATTTATTCACCTTTTCTTAATAATCAAGTAAATAGAAGATTCTCAAAGAAAAGCCTCCAAATGTCACCGGGTGTGAATTTAGAGAATGAATGAAAATAGGATTACAAAGTTGCATTGAATACCACCAGCCAGAGGTCACTATCATGGATATTTTCTCTGCTCCATTATCTGAGAAATGCTCAGTGACTCTGACAGACTTCAGTATCCAGTTTATCTGAACATATTGGTTGTTAGAACTTGGGGAAATGTGATAGTGTAGTTATTAGAATGTAGTTCCTTTTCACGAGCTATTGAAGGTAGCAGTAAAATGTATTCTCTGCTTTAGTCCTAAGGTGAATAATTCCTTAACCGTTCTACCACCTACTATAACAGATATGAAATTCCCCGATAAATTGTTAAAGTTTGCCCCTCAGCACCATACAGGTCAATGTGCAGACAGGAAGAAAGGATTAGCAAGCCAGAAAACTATATAGTCAATGGAATTCATATAAAGGAAACCCTAGGAGAATGAGGGAACAGACATACTATACTAATGAAGGAGTGCAGAGGGGAAGATTTCCTAAGGTCTCTACTGGCCATGGAACTGAATATCTTAGCAAATAAGATTTAAAAAAAAAGAGCCCTGGACCATCCAGAGCTCACTCAATAGAAGTGATAGCACTGCCACATCCATAGAAATGTAGCAAAGGGTTTGTTGCTTCCTTACCTCCACACTATGTTACAGGAAGTTTCTGTTCTCTCAAGGTTGCTCCAACTAATTTGCATAACCATTACCCATTGCCTTCCTTGAGTTTACAGAATCTGTGGATGTCACTTTATTAACTAATCAGTGGGGGCCACCAGGGTGAGATATACTCAATCCACCAGCTAGGTGATCTTGGCAAGGTCTCGCTGAAGCACGCACATGAGATCTTTTCCCTCCCTGCCATGCCAACCCAAATAGCCCAGCATGTTTTAAGGAGGGTGCAGAAGGGAATATAAATGGTTACAAATCTATTCCTTGGATCTCTGGTCTCCAAGCAAATAAACAATGATGAAATTCAGGACTAACCTAGGGTATTATATGTCAAGTGGATCTAAAATTACCCAAAATCCCTTCTTTGTCTCAACTATAACATTTACCACATTCATAGAATACAACTGACATTCTATGGCCACAGTGTTAATTACACAGAAGGAAGATAAAGGACAATGTATCCAACCATCTCTGAAGACTGAAGGCACCTCCTACTGGCTCTCTCAGTTTTACAGGGATATGGAAGGATTAGGAGAAGGCATTTGGCCCACAAAATCTCTCAAGATCAGGGACTTTTAGAAGATGGAGAGCAAAGGAAATAGTGGTCTTCTCTTTGTCACACCAGCTGATAAGGTTTTCCAAAGCTGCTAGTTCCCAGCGCTTCAAAATTCCACACGGCTTGGCTATGCCCATATGGTTCAGTGGTTTGCATTTCTGCTAAAGATCTTGGTTTCTTGTTCTAACACATTCCTTGTGGATAGCTCAGGCAGAAGATTAGGCAAGTGGTGATGGCTATGTCTACAGTATGAATCTGAATGTGTGCTCCCTTTGACCAGAATGCCAGATGTATCTATAGCATCCCTCCTATTTCCACACACTACTACCTTTCAAGTACCCTTTATCCACTCCTCCCCCTGCCCTGTGGAATTCAGAACCTTTGCTCTACTACACAATATAGTTTCCGTCAAATATAAAACTAGACCGAGTGCAAAAGCATAGCAATGGTGTTGTGGTTCACTGAGTCGGTCAATAAACATTTATTAAGTACTCACTGTGGATAATGTATTATTCTAGATGGTGAGGGATTACACAACACTCAAGGAACTTATGACCTAATGCAAAAGGATAAGATGAACCCGCTTTAAATAGGGAGGCCTTTGAACCCATGAATCTTCCACCATTAGCTCTGGGATAATCAATCAATTGGAAATGATATGTCAATCAGTTGTCTTATGGTTCCACTCCCCACGGTACTGTGACTTCCCAAAATAAACCACCCCCCACACCCCAGGGCTACCACTATTTTATGTTACCTTCCCTTAACAGAATATAAGCTTCTTAAAGGGGATTGTCTTTCTTACTGTATTTGTATCATCAACACTTAGCACAATGCCTGGTACAAAATACTCAATAAATGCTTTCTTATATAGTATTCCAGGAAATTCTCTATACAATTATCTCTTCCACATCATGACTTTCCCCATAGCAGTTTCAATAAGGTTGGCTTAAAAAATTAAATGGGAATTTTGAGAGAGTTTAGCCGAAGCCACAGACAACATTCGAAGGCCAGCAGATGACACAGAAAAAGTTTAGAAACTCAGAAATGCATAAAATACATGTATAATATTGTATGAGATCAACATATCTTATCTTTTAACACCACAATAATTCAGACTTATTTGCTACGAAGCTAGGGCCAAAAAAGTTTACGAAGATTTTCCAGATCTTAGGGGTGCCGCTCCTCTGAATAAGTGAAATCACAGACTTAGAGGAAAAAATGTGTAAGGGACTATGACTGTGCAAGGCACTGAAAATATAAACACAAAAATGAGGTAGTCTATTGGGTGGGGATGGAGAAAACAACATAAGCACAGATGTGTATATACAGAACTGAACAAAGTAATTTCAAGAGAGCAAGCAATAACAACTAGGAAGAATCAGGAAAGGCCTTGAATAGGAGGTGGCACCTAAACTTCATTTTGAAGGAAGAAGGGGATTTCATGTAGTGGAAATGAGCAGAGAATGACATCTAATGATGCAATACAGCCCATGCTAAACAGAATCAGGAGACAGAGAGTCATGTATGAGAACAGCTGGCAGTCCAGTTTGACTAAAAGAGAGAATACATGAAGGATAGTAATATGAAGTAAGACTGAAAAGATAAGTGGGAACCAACATGTTGAGGGATTTAAAGCCAGGCTGAGGATTTTGTTCTGTTCTATCATAAATGCAATAGAAAGACCCTGAAGATTTTAGAACAGTGGAGTGACAGGATCAGATCTTGGTTTAAGGAATGTCCTTGGATAGAGGATAATTCAAAGGATCAGTTATTGGAAACAGACCAATTAGAAAGCCATTGCAATAGTTCAGGAAGGAAAAGATGAGGAGCTAGACTAGAGTGGTAACTATATGAGAAAGAAAACACACTGGAAGTAGAATCAGTAAGACTTGACAATGGATTTGATAGTGGGAGGAAGAATAAGAAAAGGGGGAAGAAATAGACAAGGATGTTTCCAAGGTTGCAAACTTAGGTAACTAGAAGGATGCTGGTATTCTCAATAGAAAGGAAAATTTGAAGAAGGTATTGGTTTGGGAACTTGCAGGTAAATAGGGTCATATGAAATGGACATGAATAAATAAGGTATTCCCTAGAATGTGATAAGGGTCAAATTCAGACAAATCCTATAGGAAAATTTGGGAAGGAAAGATTTTCTGCTAAATGGATAAAAGGAGGTTTTAAAATGTGGATGCCCGAAATGACCTTTGAAGTCTAGGAAGTTTGAAAGGAGGAAGAAATGGATTTTAAGCATGGGAAACTGTTTACAATAACTCATAGAGCCAAGAGAGGGAGGTCTGGAAACTGTTATTAGTCCATTATTTTTTTATTTTTGGAATGAAGAATCCTTTAAGGAAAACAGCATTAAAATACCTGGAATGGTATGTTGGAGCCAGGTTGCCAAAGGCTTAAAGGCAAGGCTAAGAACTTTGTATTAAATTCTATAGACCCATGGTGTCAGACACATAGCCCACAACATTCCCAAACCTAATCAAAATTAAATCTGGGAATGTTTAACACAATAAATAAATAAAAATACAATAAAAATAATATTATGTGAATTATTAGGTCAATATGGAGCCCACAGGGATCCTTACATATGGTTTCAGGGCCCTTGGTTCTATTTTGGTTTTACACCACTGCAGTAGAAAATGGAGGGCTATTGATGATTTTTGAGCAGAAAAAAAGTGATATGATCAGACACAAGCACTGGGAAAATTTTAAAGCTATGTGAAAGATTGGAGAGAAGAGGACCTCAGAATAATGAGTCTTCCTAGGAAGTTATTGAATTTTCCATTTAGAAAGTCATTGGGAGATATTATATAAGGGTTTTATGTTGAGATATTAGTTTGTATTGATGGATTCTGAGGTTCTATTCAATTCTAAAAAAAAACTATTCTAGATTCTAGAGTCGGGGGTTAATGTGAGAGATAATGTGAAGGTTGAACTGTGAGAACTCAAGATCTAAGTGGATAGGGATGATATGAAGTAAAATGATCAAGAATAAAAGGCCCCTTTGAGGTTTCAACACGAGTGCCTGGGAAGATAGTGGTGCCATTAATAAAAAATAGTAAAATTGAGAAGAGGGGCAGATGGAAGGTGGGAAGGAAAAATAATATAGTTTTGGGAAAGTATGTCAAGTGCCAGGTGGAAATATTCTGAAACTAGTTGGATGTGCCGGGCTGGAATTAAAGACAAAGAATGGGGCTGGAAAGAGGGTTCCAGGTAAGTTCACTGAAATTTGGTAACAGTACTATTTACTCAGAAGAACCAGTAAAAAAATTATAACAACATTTCTTTAAGAATATAAACGGGAGAGGGGATATTGGGAATATGGGGGACACAAATGACCTTGGGTTGGCTTCCACAGATCCAGATCAATTTACCTATTTTTGAAGGTGCTGAAGTCATCCACAACATTGCTTGGGTGATAAATGGAGCCATTAAGGTAAAAATTGCCAAACATTTTAGATATTGGTGTTTTACAAGGAGGGGCATTCTCTCCCACTCTTGCCCAATACCAGCTTTATGGTCTTAACAAATCATCTGGTCTGGTACTCAGTTTAGATACAAGCTACTGTCAACAAGAGATTTCATACCCAGTCAGGTTAAGTGAATTAGGACCTGTAACAACATTTCTGGCTCAGTATCCAAAATAAAATGAGTTATCTGTATTACCTTATGAGGCCCTTAAAAATAAATATAACATAGATGAAAGATTGAAGGCTATCGAAAGGACACATTTGCTATATGCCCAAAGACATCACAAATACTCCAAGAACTTTAAGGAATCTCAAATGAAGGACGTCTGCACTTGCTTCTCATGGTATGAGAATAATCTCTTTATCCCTGCACAAACTGTAGACTTACATAGAGTTCTCCGTGCTGGATCTGTGGATTCCTGTGTACTTGAAAACCCTGATGAAATTTCACTCTTCAGAACTGTGCCTGAACTATATAAGTATCCCCAAAGACCTCAATATAAACTTGGAAAAAAAACCATAGGATTGTGAGACCACAGAATAGAAGAGACCAAATAACAGTCTTGCCAAAACAGAAACTTACATGTACAACTCAAACAGAAGACCTCATCCATGCAATTACATTTTTTGTGACCATGGAAATCACTGTACTAGGCACTGTGTTTTCTCAGTGGTGGGGGTGGTGACAGGGAGCTGTTCCAAGATAAACAAAAACATGTCACCTTCCCTGATGGAAAAGGCTGGCTGAGGTGAGGTGAGTGCCTTAGCAGCCAAACTGACTAACTGCAATGACCACTAGCAGTCATGAAAAACAAATGATAAAGTAAAACCAATATCCTCTTGGGGAGAGGTGGGGGACAATGGATATGGAATTTGCTATACATACTGCCAAACATCGCCAATCCATCAACAAGGACTTATTAAGTATCCATGCTATGCCAGACACGGTTAGGTGGTCATGTGGGACATCTGTTGGTTTTGCTTATACACATACACACATATACATATATATTCCTTTTACTTTATTAAATGATAGGGTTCAATGTTGAGGGAGGGAGACTAAGGGGAAATGCCTTAAGTCTCTAATTATACTATATGAATTATATTTACACAGGAACTGAAGCAGGTGAGTTTAGAAAGGGGATACTCTGTGCCAGAGGAGGAATGAGTTTATTTTGATCACTGAAAGCACTTTCATTCTGTCATTTTCTCCTCCCTTCCCCCTCCTAAGACTACTTCCCACCACTACCCTCATTCCCCACCCACCTTCAGAGCAGTATTTGCAGTTCTGGGTTTTGACAGAGACCAAATGTGCCAGAATTCTGTTGGAGCAGCTGTTCTTGTGGTATTTCTGGCTTGACTGGAAGCATGGAAATACTGAAAATGCCATGTTCATAAGCTGCCAGGAGGGATGCTGTTTGTTGATTAAAATCCCCAGTGATGGTCTGTCAAAATGTGCCAGTTTGATACACATGGATAGTATAACTCTAGGATCTTCAAATGAGCATGCACAAATTATGATTCACCCAGAGGCCATTGC
>JAQQSZ010004569.1:0-14118 GCA_028646595.1 Phalanger gymnotis | reverse complement strand
AATTCAGCATTTGTGGTGTTTTGTTTTGTTTTGTTTTTCCCATTTATCTTGCTGTGGGAATTTTTTATCTTGGTTTTCTGTTTCTGCTTACTTCACTCTGCATCTATTCATGTCTTTCTTATACTTTTCTGAATTCTTCATATCTATTTTTATAGCACAATAATACTCTACGCAATACTATGCAATATATTCATGAATAAACTGGCAACTGATTCTTGGTCACATGTTGGCTTATGAATGATCACTACCCACAGGACAGGCACAAGATATTCAGATGACAAGTGGAGGCAAAGTCAGGAATGAATTTCTAGGGGAAACAATAAGAAAGAATTAGTCTACAATGTTTAACACAAACACACACAAAATGAATGGCCAGAAATCAGAACAGGGTTAGTTTAATAAAACTTGAATTTGCATGCAAGGCAACATTCTCTTCCCAAGAAATCAACCAGTGCCCTTTTGTGTCTCTTCACTAAGTGTATGATCACAGTTATAGGAGCTTCAGCCACTAAGTAGGAGGGAGTATGATCCCTTAGATCATAAGGTGATGCAATTACGGATTTAGAACTAGCAGGACCTTTGAGGCCACTTAGTTCCACCCGACTTCCTACCTCCGCATTGGAGATGATGAATACAAAATGATGATTATCTTACCCAAATATGTCTACATGGAGGAAGTCTACCATCCAAAATGTGAATTTATGGCTTTATCATTTTATACGTTAATTTAATAATCAAAATATTTCTTTCATTTTACCTGAGCCCTCTGTCATCCATAAGAAATGTCAAATTATCTACTCTATTTAGCATAGCAACAAGTTCCTTAAATTAAATAAGTCAAACTCTGATGTATCAGTCATTCTTAGAAAAGATACAAAGACAAAGAATAATATTTCTCTGAAGCATATAGGCTTTTGACTATTAAATGTAAAAAAAATCTATAATGATATATTCTCTGGCTGCTCAAAAATCTGTATTCAATAGGATATTAACCAAGAAATTTATATCTAAACTGATGTAGTCCTTTAATCAAATGGCATTGATTGTTTCAAACACTTTATCCATTCACCTAGACCCCCTAGTAGGATGAACAACCAAAACTTTCATAAAATATTGAAATAGCCCCCAAACAAGGCAAGTCATTCTTATAGAAAAAGCAATTCACACACATCAAAGAATCTTTCTAGCTTATTATATTAATTATTCAATAATTCAATGTTGCCATCAATTCTTAATGTTATAACATTTCTGAATATCAAAAGTTATAAATCCGATCTTCATTTGTTACCCTACTGTTGATCACCTTATAGGTTAATGTATTGTAGTGCTTATAACTTATAAAGTGGGTGGATGAATGAGTCCAGGTGAGACAGCAGCTTCCCTTTATAGTGGTTAGTGCAGTGTGTCACACAAACTGGATATTTAAAAGTATCTATTGAATGAATGCAAACTCTGATAGTAGACCTTTTCCTGTCTCAGTCTGATAGAATCCTTTATTCAAGAGTAGATAGCAGATTCTTAGTTGCTGTAGTCTTGGCTGCTCATTCTATGTTTTCTTTTTATAGTGGAAAATCCAATGCTTCTGTATTCAGACCCTATTTCCAATTCTTCTTATCTATGTTTACTTGGATAACTTAATTTTGTTTAACTTCCCTTAGCCTCAGTTTCTTCAACTGTAAAATAGGGACTGGGGTTTGGACCAAATTAACTCTGAGGTTGTCTCCAATTCTAGACCCATGATTTTGTTTTGTGTGAACCATAATTAAATCACATTTCTCTAGGTTGTATTTTAGTACTTTTTAAAACTGAATTTCTTCTAATTTCTAAGTATTGCATTTCAGTTTACTATTATACAACCACTTTTGATATAATGGCATTTCTGAAGCAGGAAAGTGACATAGTAGATAGAATGTCAGACTTGGAATCAGAAAGAAAGTCCATTACATAATATGCAAAAAGAGAATATTAATAGTATGTATCACACATAGTTATTGTAAGACTGAAAGGAGAAACACATGCAAAACATTTTGTAAAACCTAAAATACACAGGTAGACTAGCTTTCATTATTATTTCATGTATTGATCTCAAGGTAGAATTTTCTTATGGAAGTTAGTACTTCAATGTTGAAAATTGAACTAAGTTCTACGATCTTGTTTCACTATTCTGTCTGGCCATTTTATTTATGTACAGCCCAAGGATATAAGGTCTTCAACATATAAAAATCAATGTCATGTGCTTATTGAAGAGAAAATGACTCTTGAAATGTATGTGTTTTTCTTAAAAACTAAATACAAAGATTGGCACATTGATGTCATTGGAAAAATCTGAGGTCTATTTCTCTATGACCTTGCTTATTGGAAATTTAAATCATGTGACATTTAAAAAGGGACTTTGATGAAGACATTTTTTTTCATTTCATGACTGCCATTCCTGATCTTACTGGAAATGCTTCTAGCTTATCCCCATTACATAGAATCCTTGCTGATGGACTTAGATAGATGCTACTCATCATTTTAAGAAAAAACTCCATTGATTCCTATCCTTTCTAGCATTTTTGATAGGGATAGGCTTTGTATTTTCTCAAAAGCTTTTCCTGAGTCTATGGACATAATCATGTGATTTCTGTTAATTTGTTATTGATATAGTCTGTTATGTTGATAGTTTCCTGATATTCAACCACCCTGCATTCCTGGTCGAAATCCCACTAGTCATAGTGTATTATGCTCATGAGAAGTTACTATAATATCTTTGCTAATATTTTATGTAAATTTTTGCATCAGTATGCATTAGGGAAATTGGTTTATAATTTTCTTTCTCTGTTTTGGTTCTTCCCAGTTTAGGTATCAATACAAGATTTTTACTATAAAAAGAATTCGGTAGGACTCCTTTGCCTATTTTTCTAAATAGTTTATACAGTATTGGAATTAATTGTTCTTTAACATTTGGTAGAATTCACTTGTAAATCCATCTGGCCCTGGTGAATTTTTCTTAGGGAGTTCTTTGGTGGCTGAAGAACTTGGTGGTTTTATGAGCTGGAGTCTGCCGATTCCCTCGGCTATGCTAAGGCACATGGGGTTCCCATTGTTGGCATTTGCCTGCTCCACCCCACTGGGGCTCAGCATCTCCCACTGGTTTGCTGAGGTGGTTCTTCTTACTGGCTTTCTGGGATGCCTCCTGTCCTGGAATGTGCTCTTCATTTACCCAAGTGAGATGGACCCTTCCTGCTGCTCCTACAAGTTTTCCAGGCCAAAAAAAGTGCTCTACCCCATCTTTTTGCTTGCTCTACAATTCCAGGATTTTTCCTGGGATACTATTCTTTGGTTGTTCAGAGGTCAGTGTGAGACAGGCACCTATTGCTTACTCTGCCATCTTGGTTCTCGGGACTGTATATATCATCATGTACACATTTTGACCTTATATTGGTATATGGCATAAGATGTTGGTGTATGCCCAATTTCTGCCCTGCTCTTTTTCAGTTTTCTCGGCAGCTTTCTGTCAATTAGTGAGTTCTTATCCCAGAAGCTGGAGTATCCCAGAGCTGGATTTGATTACTATAGTCATTCACTATTGTGTTTTGTATACCTAACCCACTCCACTGATCTACCACTCTATTTCTTAGCCAGTACCATGTAGTTTTGATGATTGATGTTTTATAATATGGTTTTAGATATGTTATGTATAGATGAGAATTTATATAATCTCATCCAAATCTTCCATAGCTGATGAGGTTAGAATAGTCTTGAGATCGTTGGAGAGGAGATGCCCAAATATCTCTGTGAGTTCTTGATCTGTATCTGATAGATATAAATAAAAAATTATTTTTACCCTATATTAATGGATTCCTTCTCCCCCTCTCAGGTGTATGTGGGAGTGTAAGTTAATTAATTCACTGGTGAGGTAAAATATCTTCACAAATGAGAAAAAAGAAAAGAAAATTGGATCTGCATTCAGGAAGACTTTTTAGCCAACCTAGGTCAAGACTGTACAAAACAATATGACATAGTTAATAAGACAATACATTTGCACTCCAGGTTCCAGTTTTTCCATGAACTTTTGTTTCACTGTGTGTTCTTAGGTAAGGGACTTAGACTCTGTCTCATTCTCTCATCTGTATAATTAGGTTAGATCTGGTGGCTTTTATAGTCCTTTCCATTTCTAGGTCTCTGACTCTATGATCCTAGGTAAAAATAGAAACTTGAGTGGAAGCCAACAATGAATGAGTCACTTTCAAAATGAAAAAAAAAAATCCAGCTCAATTAACTTGCCAGCAAAAGGGATCTAAGAATAAAATGAAATATATTACATTTTCTCTATAGCAAATAATTGCTTGTACTCAAACACAAGAGTATCTCTTAAATTTTACATGTATCAATCTAGCCCTGAGCCTATTCTTGAACCTATGTAAGCAGAGTTTGTAGCACATTATTTAAACATCCAGAACCTCATCCATACCCTTGGAATTTAATAAAGTCAGTATTGATTTCTTTTCCCATGCTACAGTGTAGGAAATTTATATTTTTAAACTTGAAAAGTTAGACCATATCAACAGTAGCTTATACCACATCCCAAACCCAAGACAAAAACATTGGAAAACACACAAAACAAATTTGTTCTAGAGGCCCAACAGTTTTCCTAGGTAAAGGAAGGCTTTTTTTTTTCTACTGGGTTATTCAAACAACACTACTAAGTTAACAGATTAAGTTACCAAGATTTTTAAAATTCCTATTTGTCTCTAGGAGTTATCCTAGCCAGTTCTACCAAAGTAAATTCAAGATCCACACCCTTGAGAATTTTATTGTAGTCATTTAAATGGATTAGAAACAAATAGTAAGAAATTATGTTCTAAATTATGTATTCCAAGCTTCAAGTTTATAGAAAAATTAACAAGCTAAGTTGGACTATTCATGGAGGAGATAAGACTTTAAAGTAGCTTTGAAGCACGTGCAGGATTTTGATAAGATTGAGAAAGGTAGAAATAATAGCATGGGTAAAGTTACATTGGCCACCATTGTAATGAAGGGAAAAATGATACATCCAATATACTTAGGAAAGAAGGAAGTGACAAGAATTGGCAGCTCACTGGATAGCACAGTATAGTATGCAACAGTGACTCTATTAATTTAAGTATGGTGTTGGAACAAAATGAAGCATGGGTTGGTCAATCAGCAGTTATAATTTAAATGACTCACAACAACAACAACATGCATCAGGCACTGGGCTATATACTAGGGATACAAATACAAAAGTGAGATAGGTCTTGCTCTTAAAAAGCTTACATTCTTCTGAGGAAATATATAATGCTTACAGATACATAAAATGCATATAGACAAAATTATTGTACAGCGATGAGAAGGGGTACTAACAAATGGAACAATCAGGATTGGCTATATGGAGTTTGATGTGGAATCTGAGCTTAGTCCTGAAGGAATTTAGGAGTTCCAAGACTGTGTCATACATTCTCCTTGGAGAGGTAAGTGGAATAATTTAAAGATTTAGTTTTATTATGCGATGTGGGGGGGATTTCTAGGAATATGATCATCATATGGTCAAGGATCAGAGCTAAAAATGTCCTAGATTTCATCTACTTAAAACTCTTCATTAAACAGATAAACAAACTGAGGCCCAGGGTAGTTAAGTAGCTGAAGGTTATCCAAGTAGTAGTTGCAAGATTAAATTTGAACCTCAGTCCACTGTTCTTTTGCAATGCTGATGATGACCATTTTAAAAAGACCAAAGATAAACAAATCCTGGGCCTCAGCATCTTTTTGCAGAGAAGAAAAATTCTGTGAAGACCTGGATAAGATTTATCTCCCCAAATTTAATCATTATACATGTGTATATATTATATACATGTATATATATACATATATAAACTTCAGTGCAACGATGAGCTAGAGAGAAGGTGATGACAATTATGTTCAAAATATTGTTCAGAAGTAGAAAATGAAAGCAGTCAAAATTTCATTCACACTATCAATTTACATGTCTTTCAATGTGTTTTTAAAAATATCTTTCACAGTCACTTCTTATAGTGCAGCAATATTCTTTTACATTAATTTAGCATATTTTCATCCATTTCTCCATTAACTGGTATCTATTTTGTTTCCAGAATTTGTGGTAACACAAAAAATTCTGCTATGAGGATTTGGGTATATATGGGATCATTTTTTCCATCTTTTCTTTGTCTCTCTGCTGTATATGTTCATCATTATGGTCTCCAAGGCAAAAGAACATGAACAATTTAATGACCTTAGACTAAATCCATATTATTTTCTCCAATTTATTCTTGACAACTTAAAGGCTACTTGACCAACTCAGTCTGGATCTCACTGTGCCAACCTATACACAGACTAATGAAAAGCCCAATTATTTTATTTTCATTCTCCTAGGAGTACATATATTGCCTTCTTGTTCATTCTAATACCAAATATTATAAAAGATAATTTCAATGAATGCACATAGATTTGAACATTTTTCAGGGTAATAAATTTGATTCCCCCTTAGCCTTGCCTAAGAGATAACCCTAATGCTGCCTCTTCCCTGTGCTTCAGGGAAATATCCTTCTCTTCCTATTAGAACATGCAATCCTTAAGAGCAGGGAACGTTACATTTTTATGTTTGTATCTAGGATACCTAGCACAGTGATTTGCACAGAGCAAATACTTATTTTTTGGATTAATTCATGTATTTTCTCCCATTCAGAGAGAACCCCCAGTAAGGAAAATGCCAGAAGGAAACAGGCATAAAAAACAAACATCACTTATTCCATAGTTTTGTGTAGGACTGAATGAACTTAGAATCTAGCATCTGAGCAATGAGAAGAAACAAAAGAATCATATATTCATTTCACAAATGAGAGAACCAATCCACAAAAGTCAAATGATATTCATAAGGCTAGTAGTAGCACATAGCAGTGGACTAAAATATATCTCCACAGGTCCAGTCAAATTCCCACTACATTAACTCTCTTTCCTCTTTGAGACAATCTGAAGTACTTTGGGTAAGTCATTTAAGCGTCAGAACCTCAGTTTATTCATTTCTAAAAAAGAGGACATTGTAGTAGATATACTTTAGTGTTCCTTCCATCTTTTAGCTATGATACTAAATCTTTTCTGACAACTTTTATGTTAGAAACAAGCTAAATTTAGCAGAGTGTAAGCAAAGGAACAGATATCTATCTATCTATCTATCTATCTATCTATCTATCTATCTATCTATCTGTCTGTCTGTCTGTCTGTCTGTCTGTCTGTCTGTCTGTCTGTCTGTCTGTCTGTCTATCTATCTATCCATATATACAATTTGTGATTGATAATATCTATTTGAATTTCTTCCAAATAAAATTTAAATAAATTCACCTATCACTCCTATGGCACCAAAGGTTTCCTTTTAAACACAAAAATATGAGAATTTTATGGTGCATTCTACAGAAGAAGAAAATGCAAATACAATGATATGCCTTATTGCAATTCTGAGAGATAGATACATGATCATCCAACAGAAATTTCAAATACTCTTATCTGTTAGTTTAACTCTTCGAAGCTTCAAAATATCTTATCCTTAAGACAGCTGATAAGTTTAATTTACTTAATTATCAATTGTTCAAATATAAGTTGAGCAAAAACACCAAATTTAAAATAAGAATGTAAGGAGTCTTCCACATTTTTTTCAAAAACCATCATTAAAATCAAAGGATGGCATCTGAATAGAGCATGTCTTTAGTCTTCTAAAATTAAGTGTTCTTACCTTAGAAGAATACTTTATCCTTCCATGGTTAAGTATTTGGAGCCTCTCTTAAGTGTTTTGGCTAATGCTTTCCATTCGGTTGATGAAAAGAAATAAATAAAATGAATTCTTCCATTTGTAATTTAAGATGAATTCTACAGTTCCAGTGTGTTTTCAGTTACAGTGAGAGTGAGTTGAAATGTAAGCACAAAAATGCCTTCCACAATTCTGTGGGTATTTGCCTTTAATTAAATTGGCCTACAGAGAGTTTCATCAGTGTTCTGCTTACATAAATGTCTCCTCTTTTATGCTTCACAACTCACATCATTACCCACATTTTATACTGTTTGCTTTGCTTCATCACACTACCCTGTAAAGTTGCCACTGATTTTTAACCAGGCCATTGTGTTCTATGAAGCAGATGAAAAAAATTCTTCTGTAAAACTCCTTTAAAAATAAAATAAAACTGGGAAAAATCCCATTGATACCAATAAGGTCACAATATACACCATGGATATCTGCAACAAAAAATTGACAGATATTGTCATTTCTAATCACTAATTCATGATCTCTCAGATCCTGGATTAAATATCTGCCTACTGGAGATGCAGAAATCACAGCTAAACTACACTGCTTTATTTCTGTAGTAGAAATGGTCGTGTGTGTGTGTGTGTGTGTGTGTGAGAGAGAGAGAGAGAGAGAGAGAGAGAGAGAGAGAGAGAGAGAGAGAGAGAGAGAGAGAAAGAGAGAGAGAGAGAGAGAAAGAGAGAGAGGGAACCAAATTAAATCTAAAAATTATCATGGCTCTAAAATTGTTATAATTAGTAAAACTTGTCCTGCCTATAAGGTTTAATGTTTCCAACTTGCATAATTATATGAAACACTCCTGGCAGATTTCATGCTGCCTTAGTTTAGGAACTTCTAAAAGTTAGTTCAAGTTGCCTTTAAAAAAATCATTTTGGTTCTACTCAGTGTAGCTGCAGCCCTTTTATCTTCAGAGAGGTCAGCTACAAGCCCCGACACCTCAGAAAGCATGTTGAAGGTACCTACAGTTGGCACTGATCTTGGCAGCACTTATTCCTGTGAAGTAGTCTTCCAGCGTGGGAATGTGGATATCATTGATAATGACAATCTATGTCACTTTCACCAACACAGAACATTTACTTGGTGATGCTGCAAATAATCAAGTTGCAATGAATTCCACCAGCATGGTTTTTGATGCCAAATGTCTGATAGATCACGTATTTGATGATGTAGTTGTACAGTCAGACACGAAGCATGAGTCTTTCATGGTGGTTGATGAAGCAGGCAGCCCTAAGGTCCAAGTGGTGTACAAAAGAAAGACCAAAACTTTCTGTCTAGAAGAGGTGTATTCTATGATCTTGACCAAGATGAAAGAAATTGCTGAAACTTACTTTGGGAAGATTGTCTCAAATGCTATGGTCACAGGATCAGCCTATTTCAATGATTCCCAATGTCAAGCCACTAAAGATGCTGGAACCATAGTAGGTCTCAATGTGCTCTTAACCATCAATGAGACAACTGCTGCTACTGTTGCTTATGGCTTGGAAAAAAGGTTGGCACTGAGAGAAATGTGTTGATCTTTGACCTTGGGGGTGGTACTTTCGTTGTCTCCATTCTTACCATTTAAGATGGGATCTTCAAGGTCAAGTCCACACCTGGGGACACCCACTTGGGTGGGTAAGATTTTGACAACCACATGGTCAACTATTTCATTGTTTAGTCCAAGTGAAAGCAGAAGAAAGGCATCAGGGAGAACAAGAGGGCTGTTCGCTGTCTATGCACCATTTATGAATGTACAAAGAGTATCCTTTCTTCCAGTACTCAGGCCAGTATTGAGATTGACTCATCCAGTACAGATTAATTTCTTGGACTTGACCAAGTTTAAACATAGTTCTGATCAGCTTAATAATTGTCATTGACCAATTTGCTGATGGAATTTTGTAGACAAATCAGTTAAGGACAATATAGCATAAATAAATGTAGTTATATGCATCACATCTAAGTTTGCTGTGATATTGCTGTAAATTTGCTCGTTGTTTCTGAAAAATATTTCCACGTTGGAAAAATCCAAAATGATTTCTGGCTTTAGAATTATTTAGAAATTTCTAGATACAATCTGTGTCGGACTTTAATCTCTAAATTAACGGGTCTGACAAATTATGACTGTTGTAGTGAATTAAAAATTAAGCAGGGAAATTGCACAGAAAATTCCAACTCTTTTAAAATGCACACTCTGTTCTGTCTTATAGTATTCCTTTATATAGCATTTAATGCAACTTTTGCTTTTCAATATTAATTTATTTTGCAGATAAGGAAAATTGACATTTCATTGACTGGACTCCAAACCACTGAACTTTAAAATTATTAAATACAGAGTAATGTACACTCACACTTGACTGAGGCAATATTTAGGTTCTAAATCCACTAAACCTATTTAGTCTTCTAATTTTTCTCTTTGACATGAGTGAAGTTTTGGGTCCTGAAGACTATTAAATGTATGTTTATATAATGCTGCTTTCCCTTCTTTGTGGTTAGTGAACTTTTGTTATTGGTAATCTAAAATGGTTAAAAGTTTCTAGCAGTTGATGTATTAAATTATCCTTAAGTTAAAACACTTACATAGAAGGCACTAATAAAGAGGAAAAAAAGTATATGCAAATAAATATTAAATGTTTGACTAGACTGATAATTGATTATTCCCAAGAATGTCAGTGAGGAACTCATTAAACTCTTTATTCTGTTACATGAAAAGTGACTGCTTATACCTTTTATCCTAATTCAGAAGTCAAAGGAAACTTGATATTACTACAGCACTACTCTCCTTCCCCCCAAAACATATAATAAATATTATCTGGTCTTGTTTCTTAATGCATTTTGGCTATGTAATAAGTTTGTATAATTCAGACCCCCCAAAAAGCTATGTAAAGTTATGCAGGCCAACCTTAATGGTAGGAAAATCCCATTCTCTACTCTTTTAGTTGAAAATAACCAAATTTTGTTTTTTTTTTCAATGAAAGAATTATTTAGCATTTTCTATTACAGCATTGAATCTTACATCAGGTTGACAGACCTAAAAAAGCACTGATTTGTTCAATATTTCACTTGTTGATATGAGTCTTACTACATTTTCTATGCAGTGAAATAGCTTCCAAAAGATAATTTTAAAGTAATCTGGCAAGAAAACTATGCAGTATAGTTTAAATGGACAGATTCATGAAGAGACAGCTTGATAACATTGACTTTCTGACTTCTGATTTCATCTAATATGTTGAAAAAAGGGACCAAATACACTGCATTGGCTATTTATATTAGGTATTCCAAAAGACTTAGTGCAGTTATTTATGTTTGTGTCACTGGTGTACAGTGGGAATAGGATAGCTACCATTCAGAATAGTTGAAACCCACTAAAATAAAAGTCCCAGAACTAATTTTACCCTCTATCACAAAACAGGATGTAATCCACATAGCCAGCCTGCTCTGATGAGAAATTATTGTTTTATCATTTATTTATCATTTTCCTATTTTTAAAATAAATGCATGATGTTAAATATAACTGTGTCTACACACACACACACACACACACACACACACACACAAGTAGAATCAGATGAATGTGAAAGCTCAAATAATCTGTAAAGATTGTCTCAAGAGAAGATACTGGTATTTTGGAGTTTTCTGTTTCCTGTGGGCCTATTTAGAATGGCCTATAGTAAATGATACTAGCCATATTATTATTCATTTACATCCAATATGCTACATGCATGTAGAACCAGCTTATGTAAATTTCCAAATAATATGATTAAGGAACCATGATCATACCAAAGTTGCGTGCTTCAAAACTTTGTCATATCCACCAGTAAGCATTTATACCATCTTTCCTTTATTAGCTATTGTTAATGTCCAAGAATTGTATTATTTTTAGTGCTTGTATTGATCAGGTCACTGTTACAAAATGAGTTTTCTGTCATTTCACCTCACATTGTACTCAAGTATTTTCAATAAAATTGGGTTGCAAATTGCAAAAAGATGAGAGAGACAGAGACAGATACAGAGACAGAGGGACAGAGCGAGAGACAGAGATTGACTCCCCTCTATGAAGGTATTGATTTCTATACATCAATCACCCGGTCCTGTTTCTAAGAACTGAATGCTGATCTCTTCTGTGGCACACTGGATCCTGTGGGAAAAGCCTCAAGACAAGGCAAGCTATATAAATCACCTATTCATGACATTATCTTGGTGGGTGGTTCCACCCACATCCCTAAAATTCAAAAAACTTCTGCAAGACTTCTTTCATGGCAAGGAGCTCAACAAAACTATCAATCCTGATGAGGCTGTTGGCTATGGTGCAGCTATCCAGACTGCCATTTTGTCTGGAGACAAATCTGAGAATGTGCAAGACTTGCTGCTGTTGGATGTCACTCCTCTTTCCCTTGGAATGGAAACTGTTGGGGGAGCTATAACAATCCTGATTAAATATGATACTACCACCCCTAACAGGCAGACACAGTCCTTTACCATCTATTCAGACGACCTGCTTGGTGTGCTTATTCAAGTTTATGAAGGTGAGAGAACAATGACAAAGGATAACAACTTGCTTAGCAAGTTTGAGCTTGAGGTTCCCCCAGTACCCAGGGGTGTTCCTTAGATGGAAGTAATATTTGATAATGATGCAAATGGTAACCTCAGTGTTTCTGCTGTGAATAAGAGCACAGACAAAAAGAACAATGTCACCAGCTCCAATGATAATGCTTGTCTGAGAAAGAAGACATTGAGTTTATGGTGCAGGAGGCTAAAAAATACAAAGCTGAGGATGAGAAGCAGAAAGACAAGGTTTCTTCCACGAATTGTCTTGAATATCATGCTTTCAATGTGAAGGCTACCACAGATGATGAAAAACTGCGAATCAAAATTGGTGATGAAGACAAATGGAAGATCCTTGTCAAATGTAATGAAATAATCAACTGGCTGGATAAGAACAACACTTCTGAGAAGAATTTAAGCATTAGCAGAAAGAATTGGAGAAGGTCTGCAATCTCGTCATTACCAAGTTGCACCAGAGTGCAGGGGGCATACCAGGAAGCATACCTGGTGGGTTCTCAGGGGGTGGATCAGCCCATCTGGAGGTGCTCCTTCTGGACCCACCTTTGAAGAGTTGACTAAACAACCAGAAGATAGAGCATTCCAAACAGCTTTCCAAGAATTGAAGGACTCAAATTTGTAGCCATGGCAGTAGCAGTTTAAAAGTAAAATTTAAGCTACTGTGTAAATCTGGGCATTCTGAATACTTGACTGTGTGCAGATGGTGAGAAATGAACAATTTTGCCCTTTATCAGTATGGCAAACAAGTAGAAATGTGATTCTTGTCCTGGAGAATAAAATCTGTTTAAAATTGGCACCACAAAAAATACAATTGTTTTATGGACGAATTTTTAAATTATTTAAATCACTCTACCTTATTCAATGCTTCCCCCTCACCTCTAACTTCTCACTCCCACAGAATTCACCTTGTAACAAAATTATAGCTAAGTGAAACAAAGTACTTTGTTGCCACATCTGGCAACCTAGGCCTTATTTTACAGCCATACTCAGATCCCATTCTGATGAAAAAAAAGAAGGCATGTTAGCATCCTTTTGAAATCATTGGTGTTCGTTGCCTTAATGGAAGTTATGGAATCTTTCAATGTTGTTTTCTTTTACATTGTTATAATCATTGTATGACATTCTCCTAGTTAGGAATATTTTATGCTGCATTGGTTCATATAGATTTTCTCAAATTTCCCTGAATTATTCATATTCTTTGTTTTCTCAACACAATTATATTCTGTACATTCATATACCATTTTGTTAAGCCAATCAATGAACAATGCCTTTGCTTCCAGTTCTGCACTGCAATAAAAATTTAAAACATGTTTGTGTATAGGAGAGGATGCCTGTTTAATGCTTGTGGATCTTAGGAAATAATTTAAAATTAGAACCATTTTGTTAAACAACATTCTTAAAAAGAAAGAACTCACTGTCAACCCAAGAATTACCATTTAAAAATCATGTATCACATGGAACAGAATCCTCAACACCCTGGCAAGGTTAGGGTACTAGGAAAAAAACATAAGCTGAAGGATCCAATGGAGAAATCTGGTCCTGGAATACTAGGAGTGAACATCAAATTGAAAGGACAGGAATGAGAGGAAGTAGCAAAGGGAAGTTGAGGGGCAAAAAGTATGAGAGGGAGCTGGGGATCAAGGAAGCTCAAGAAATTCTGATTGACCCTTTGATCTAGCAATGTCACTTCTACGGCTGTATCTCAAATGATTCATACAAATGGAAAAGGCACCCACATGTACAAAAATATTTATAGCAGCTCTTTTTTT